>JAQGAS010000475.1:0-48189 GCA_034686365.1 Pachymerium ferrugineum | reverse complement strand
GCATGTTCTAGTGCTCATTTGAGCCACTTTTAGTGACTTTTGTATGTGTAGTTTAGTCAGCCTCACATTCGGAGTTTCGTTTTTTGGTAAATTTGAATTATGGAAATTCGGTAGAGTACGGCTTTTTGGTATATGTCTTACGTTAAAAAAATTTGGTTTCCTATAAATAGTTTCTACTCTTATTTCCATTTTCTCCTTTCATTCACTTTAAAAATGTTTTTCATAGTTTACACCCCATAAAAGCTATTAATAGAAATTATTTCCTACCTTATATTAGTGTCTAATGATGCCATTTACAAGTACTCATATAAAACGAATCTCTATCGGTTCCCACTGATCACATTAGTCTTCGGCAGATTGTTCATTGATTGATTATTATGAATGCACAAATAAAAATCTTCCCCTTTTGATTCTTACTTCCGTGCATCCCAACCGGGACGTTGCCACCATGTTGACTAAGGACGGTAACTAGACATTCTGGTTATAATTTCCTATCTATTGTTACCATTACCAGTTCAAGTTTTTGTTTAAATACTTTTTCCTCAATTACCAAAAAAAAAATTAATTTTCTCATATGTCTATAAATTATCCTTTTATATTCCGTGGAAATCATCTAGTTGTTTACTTTCCGTTCATTTTTCAACCACACATTCACATTTTACAACTACCGCTTATCGATCACTTAAGTCTGGCGACAATCGCGAATGCGCGGCTGCCAATGTGCGGCCAACTTCACCCTGGTAAATTTTGCCGCTAAAAACAAATGGCGCCATGCATGTCGACGACTGGAAATTGAGAACAGGGTTTTTAATTTTAGTTTTTGAGTAAAAATAGTTCATTATTTTTCGTTTGCATAATTCAAAGTATGAGAAATGAACGAAATAGAACCATGGTCACTTTCAAAATTTGATCTTGCTGCTAAATTGCAAGCGTGTGAAATTGAATTGCGCTATACAAAAGAAGAACTGGAAAGAAGTAAACAAGAAATTTGCGAAACTAATAATGTCATTGTGAAAAGAGATCAACAGGTAAAAAAATATATGGGTTAAAATTAAGTGAAGACTAAATTATCGATTAAGAAATTTCAACTTTTAGATCAAAGCCCAAAGCCGTCGACAGGGTCAGATTGAAAATATTCACAAAGAACTAATTCATGAGTATGAACAGCATGTTGCTTGTTTGAAACAAGAAGTACTGTTTTGGGTTTACCCTTGTTCTTAAAATTTTTTTAAAATTTACAATGTATTTTTAGGTGAGTGAGGTCAAAGAAAGTCATGATAAATTACTGGCTAAATATAAGGAAGTGTTACAAAAACAATCACCTAAATTTCGTGAAGGAACAACCGGTTCAAATCTACTGTCTGCTAGACTGTTAGAAGCAACAAACGTAAGTTACAGATTATAATATGAATTACTGTTTAATAATAGAAATATTTATTTTACAGAATTTGGAGAAACTACTCCGTAATTCTCCATCTAGTTTATACGGCCAGTCGAATACACTCGAAATTTTACAGAAAATAATGAATGGGCATTGCGTATATTTATGTGTAATATATTTTTAATTTAATTCAATTGAATCTTTAATATAAATTCACGTTTAAATGTAGGACGAAATGTTAAAACGACCCTTGAGCATGAGTAAGATTCGCCTCTTAGAGGAAAATGTTTTGCAGTTCTCGTGGATTGTGAATGAAACTCAAGAACGTTTACAAGAAATGGCTAAAGAATTGAAGTATAGTTTTTTTGGTATTTACATGAAAGCTATTTTAATTAACTTTATTGATTAACAGAATGTTAATATACACGGCAAATAATGAACTGTCAGTTATCACGACAAAAAATGGCAGGGATGACTGTGCTCCTACACGAAATAACACGTCGAATCTAGATTGGACTAAGCTTTTCGTAAGTTAAATTTGAATTCATTTTTGAATAAGCAATACTCAGAAGTGGTGTTTCATTTACAGGACTCTAAGCTAGCTGTGGAAAATGTTATGAAAGCTGAAACAGAAGAAATGCATGACCTTGAAAATCGCATTAAATCTTACGCTTATGTTTTAGAGAATCTGCTGAACCAGAAGTCCAGAAAACAGGTCATTTCTAACGCACTGGTGCCGAAAATGAATGGGATTTTGTAAAATATAGTCCGTTATCTAAAAAAAAATCTGTGATTTTTATTTTTCTGCTATTTGTTTATAAATTGTAAATTCCCATTTCGTACAAATAAAATGTTTTTTTAAGTCTCATAGAGTTGTAACTAATTAACTTCCGCTGGCTGAAGTACTTTTTTATTCCAAAAAAAATGAATAATTTGTCTTATTTCAGTTATTTACAAGAGGAGAAAATGAGCACGAATGCGCCCACATCGGCGGATGCTTGTCTCAGCAGCGTTCACAGCTTAATGTGTCATAGACAAGGTGGCGAATCTGAAAGCTTTGCCAAGAGTAGTAGTGAATAAGGAATAATGCAAAAAATAATATTAATAAAAAAATCTAGTATAGTTTTCTTGATATTGGTTAGGCACAACTGCAAATTGTAACTTGATCTCTTCATTTGTTGGGGATCAACGCAGAAAGAATGGAATGAAATCCATATCCATAGGACTGTAATCATATTATTAATAATTAATTCTTATACCCATCAGCACTTTTCAGTCAGAATCTTCGTCTTCGTATTCTGAAGACGAAGACGAAACAACCTCATCGGGTTCATTTAATAATTTAGTCATCCGATTTGTCTTCAACTTAACAGAGTCCACTAACGCCGCATGAAATGTGTGTATGATCTCTTCGTCTGCTTCATTCGAGCATTCAAACTCAAGAATCCAATCGCAGAAACGAATCGTATATCCATTCTCTTCTCTTACAAGCTTTATGGTTTCGTCTACACCCCAACCTTTGAAACAGTACCCGTCCACACTAGTCCACAAACTCCCGTTAAATAGTTTTATTACGACCAGGGTTCCATTCAGTGTTACGTGCATGCCGCGACGAATGTATATTCGATTTCCGTTAGTTACCTTCCTAACGGGTATAGACAATTCCTGTGAAAGTAACATTTTAGAAAAATTTTTTCCTTGGTTTTAGAAAACGTGGTTACCTTCCTAACGGGGACGGGTACCGACAATGCCTTCCGTTCTTTGCCTAGTTTTGGCTGTGAAAGTAACATTTTAGAAAAATTTTTCCCTTGGTTTTAGAAAACGTGGTTGTATCGGTTAGGCCCTACCACACAAGTCAAGGTGACAAGGTGTCCGCCTGGCGGGTCCACTGGTCGAGCAACAAACGAAACGCACGATGTGTCCATACTTGCTTAGCAGCGCCATCTCTTATCGCGAAACGTAAATTTCAGGATTTGACTTGAGCTTCACTGTAGATTCATTTATTGATTTATCATTCCAATATTAATGAAAAATATTGATCAAAATTAGAACAACACTTGATACTCCAGCAAGTAGAAAGGATTGTCCTCCTAAAACCGAAATCAAACTTTATATTCTAAAAAAATGCACTTCCACTGAAATTGAGACAAATTACAAGATAGTGTTCTTCCGACTGAGCTAGTTGGGCTGTTGTCCATCAAAAGAATTTAATTTCCGTTTATACTTTATTGATTCAAAATTTTATAATTTAGAATATAAAAACTAAAAAAGAATATAAAAAAAGAATCGCGCCCAACGTGGGGCTCGAACCCACGACCCCGGGATTAAGAGTCCCGTGCTCTACCGACTGAGCTAGCCGGGCGGTTAGTAACTACAGCTCGTTAAGTTGTTTATAATGGCAGCTACATTCATACCGTACCCTTACACTTATTGTGATGCTTGTTTTAACTTCCTTTAAGATGAAAGTGTTAGAATTTAATCAAAACACAATACACTAATTAGAATTACAAAAGGAGAACGCACGTTTTAGTTCGTGACGTCAATGATTTTTCGCTTCTTCGTATTGGCGCAATGTTACCACATGATTCGCTTCAGTTGTAAACAATGTTGTGTATGATAGAAAAAATAACGAAGTCGAAGATTCCTCCAGTTTCTTACATGAAGGTACAAATTCCCACGGTGTAAACACTCTTCTCTGGACAAAGGCGTAAACTCTTACCGTAATTGAGGTGCTAAACATCAACCAATTTATGAGGTGCATGCAAAGTCACTCACTCCTTTAGCAAAAGGCCTGACGATGAATCTTTGGAGGTCTTTTTTTTTATTTATTTTTCTACCTTTTAGAGTATAAGGGTCCACCATAGACCTACATATAAGTTATATATATCTATGGACCAACCTTATTTTGATTATTTTAAGCCTTATATGTCTTGTAAGTTTCTGTATATTCTCGATTTAACTTTAGCAAAATTACACTATTTCTTGTACAGACAATTTTTGATCGCAGTCATAATTTGTTTTGACTTCATGTAAATTTTTGGCCGGGTCAATCGACGTTTCTTCTATCAACCAATATGTTATCATTTTTCCTTTTCCCTTCGAAGATAAAAAAAAAATGCAATCACTTATCAACATTGTGTGACTAACAAATCAACCTTTGCTTCAATTTCTCCTCGACATTCAAGAACGAACCCGGTAAATGTGTCAAGAATTTCCTTAGTAGTCGAACTAACATGAATTTTTAAAGCTGCAAAAACATTTTATTATCAACACTGTAACATAAATAAACTAATAAAACTTACCACTTCCTGTAGATTCCATCCTGGATGCTGTATTTACTGTATCACCAAACAAACAATAACGAGGCATCTTTAAACCCACAATTCCAGCAACACATGGCCCTATTAATATACACAAGCACAAGTTTAATTTATGATATTTAGCGAAAATAAATTCACCTGAATGCAGTCCAATACGCAAATTCAACTGATCGTTTGGTTTATGACGGATTTTGAATGTATAAACTTTTGATAATAATGCCAAAGCCATTCTAGCAATTTCGCGCGCATGTGTATTCCCATTCCGCATTGGCAGTCCGGAAACCACCATGTATGCATCTCCAATAGTTTCAACCTACACTTACAACGAAAATCAGAAAATTAAATGGTAAGAGATTTCAATCAACCTATAAATCTGACTTTATAGACATCAAAGTGTTCAATGACAGAGTCAAAACACGTGTACAAGTCATTCAATAATTCGACCACCTAAAAATTTACAATTTAAAAAATTGTATAAATTTAAACTCTTTAATTTAAATACCTCCATTGGATTACTTTCCGCGGATATTGCAGTGAATCCTACTATATCGCTAAAATATATTGTTACGTTATCAAATGCTTCAGCAGCTACAGTTTCCCCATGGATTAACTGACCGGCTACAGACCTAAAGAGTAAATGTTATGTTATTTGAAATTACACGCTTCGGAAACTTTTACTTAGGTAGTAATTGATAAAGAAGTTCTTCACATTTTTTTTTCTGATCAAGGTAATCAGCAGTTCTCTCTTCTACCAATGTCTCCAAGTTATTAGCGTACATTTCCATGCGAGAGAGAAGATTATCTAAGATATTGACATTGGTCGTTTTAGCTTCTCTGCGCATTGATTGAATGGTTCTAAAATCCGGTCTACTTGTTGGATCTTCTGCCCAGCATTTTTGCATTAATTGCGTTATATCGTCTGAGAGGTCTTTGATTTCAGGTCGAAATGGAACGGTTTGACAATCTATGACCATTTCAATAATCTCTAAATAAGGATATTTTTATTCACTTGAGTATCTCACACTACTTTGTAATAGGAAAAATACCGGATGTCGTCAAATCTAAAGAATTTATAGAGAAAGGACCTTGTCGATTTATTATTTCATGTATTATAATGGCAAACGAGTAAACGTCTCCCTTTGGTGTTCCCCTGTCATGTGCATTTGGTTGTCGTAATAATTCTGGCGCCTTCCATAGTTTCTCTTAAAGAACAGTTATTAGATAGTATTTTTTCACCTGTTAATTACATATTTTACTACTTTCAGAGTTGGTTGTATTATCTTCATTTGACTGTCTCAAGAATGGCAATCCAAAATCACACACTTTCAAGACAAATCTACTGTCAACGACACAATTTGACGAAGTCAGATTTCCATGAGATTTTAAATCTGTACTGTGAAGGTAAGACATTCCCTATTAATAAGTTACCATTAGCAATTAATGTTTAGTTAATTAATTAATTATTAAAATAATTACTTTAATGATATCTGTAATTAATGACATTTTAAACGTTCTGTCCAATTGTATTTCTTCATTTTCTAAAATAACCTATTATAATACAGATATGTTTATATTAAAATATAAACTAACGGAATACAAGTAATATTATACTCGTAGTGTTCCTTTAGCACAAAATTCGGTAATAAGACAACAGTGCCTTGGTTCAACACACGCCCCAATAAATCGTACTAAATGGTCGCATTGAAGATCCTTTAGCTAACCAACCATAATTAATATTCTTTTGATTTATTAATAAGTAGTAATTACACTTACTGTTTTCATCTCTAATAATAATTCCCTTGTAAGTTCAATTTTTGTAACAGGCAACTTTTTAACCGTAACTAAGTTTCCCTTTAAAATACATTAACAACATTCTTTATTTTTACAATGATTAACATAAACATGTGTTAACATCTGACCTTGTAAAATCCAGTAGAAAATGTTGTGTTCTGACTATTGTAATGAATATCCTCATCATGCATTCTTGTAGAGGACATTAATGCACTTTGCATTTCAAAAAAACTTGCTCCTCTCTGAAAATCATTGCCTTTTTTAAGTTCTCTATGTTGATAAAAGGGCATGACTTAACTGATAAGCCGCGGTTATTGACAGTTACTTTACTGCCCCAACAATTTCTTTTAGCTCGAGTGAAAACAATATCAGTCCACTGCACTTTCCATGACATTGACATTAATTCTGCTTCTCGTTTATACTTTCTATATATTGGGAGATCTTATTATGTAATGGTCAATTTCACTCTCCTCTAATGACTATAGCTGCCCTTACCTGAAGATTAGAATCGCAATTAAGCCAATAACACAAAAGACAGTGAACAAGGAGATTATAGCTATAACAAAACGAGGGAGTGATGTAGCACATTTACTATCATCGTAGCCACAAGTTGGTGTATCAGAAGGAATTTTTTCCTCATGCCAAAAAGAATTAATAGGTTTCTCCGAATTTAAGGTTTTAGTGGCGCCATTATAAATAGCAATTGCCTGGAAAAAAATTATTCTATAATTCAGCTGTTATTTGATATGTAATCATTTTTAAATACCTCGAAATGTTCATTGTCAGGATTGAACTTTAAAAAAGTATAATCTGTCAATCTGTCTCCATTTTCATTCATAGTGATCTCACCTAGTCGCCCTTAAATTAAAAAAATAAATTTAAAGAAAAGAATGGAACAAAATAGCAACCTGTGAAAGTCCTGTTTTTCATTTTATTTGAGACTAAGAAACCATTTTGGATATCTAGTCCCTCATCCAACATTTCACAAATAACTTCCGAATAGATTGTAATTGCATCATAAAATGCGATTGCCACAGGGTTCACCTGGCCACAAACATTCAACAGACTTTAAGTTTATTGAAAGACATTATTTTTGACGCACTTTTCACCTCTTGGTAACTTGAATTGACAACCTTTGCTGTTTTATTCAGATCTTGGAAAAATGTGGTCACGTTAGAGGATGTCTCATCTGGTAAGTACGGGGTTACCAGGAGAACACTTGACATAGACTTTTTAAGTTTGACTGTTTCTGACTCAGATTTTCCGGTCATTAACCAATCAAGGTGATTACGACTATACAGTTAGAAAGATTAATTTTAATCTTGAAATTTATATAATTTAAAGTTTTACCTTTGAAAATATTCAAATTCTATGAAAACATATTCTCCACTATCGATCATATTCAATTCTTCAGCAGCCAACAAAATGTTCCTTGTCACTTCTTTTGATAAGCACGTGAGAATAACTATAAGAAAACCTCTTGTTTTAACCTGTGTAAAAGAAAATGATGTAAGAACTTACTCGCATAGTCATTCCCAACTTGTTGCTGCAGAACTCTTTTCGCTTTTGTTCTTGTATCTTCTTTTGTAATTTCTCCGTTCCAATTGAATGACGTGTATGAACCAAAATTTATACTCCGTAAAACTTCTGCGAAAGCTGTTAAACTATTTTCGCAAAATTTCTCCATATCGGGATATCTATCATGAATCTGAGGTTCATACAAAAGTTTAAATTTTTTCCATTTAGCACTCTTTGCAAACGAAACTAGTGCTTCATTTATTCCTCGGTGGGAAGACCCGATTGTAGTTAGAAGATGAAATTCATTTGAAAAATTATTTTTCGGCTTACGAAAATCATATGCAAATCCACCAGCTGTGATTAGTGGTATATTCCAGAATTTAATAAACCTTGACACCCCGGACAGAGCGTAGTCACAAACAGGTCCCAAAATTAAGTGAACTCGACGAGACTTGTACACTTCAACTGCCTGATACGGAGCTATGGCGTTATTACATTGGGTGTCATTATATTGCCATTGAATTTCTCTATTCCGCTTCTTAATTCGAGTATTTGCATCTTGTATACCTAGTAAAATGCCAGGTAGGACTTGTTTGTAGGAGAGGACATGGGGCTTGTTGCAGGGAAGCAAAACTTCAACGTAAATTATTCCGGTTTCGTTGGTAAAGGAATTACCAAATGTGCACAGTTGAAGTAGTTTGTTTAAATCAGAGTTGGTTGATACGGCAGTTAATAAAAAGAACGTGCAGCTGATAAGTTTTTCCATTGCAGCTACGCTTGACTTACTGGTTTGCTATGAATTCAGTACGACATTCATTGTGCCTGATTTCAAGTTGGAAGATGTAGCGTTTACTTATCACTTCACTTCTCTTGTTAAATTTAATTAAATGAAGTAAATATAGGAGACTACGGTGACTCTAATAAAGCTAAGCTTTATTATGAAGGATTTTGACGTTTATAGTACTAACTGTCATCTGATAAGTAAATCAGTATGTTTAGAAAATCAATAAAATTGATCGTCCCTGGTTGTAGAAAAAAACCTGTTCTTGATTTTTTTTCTTTCAAAGTCAAGGGTTGTATAAGGGGGTACTATTGAATGTTTTAGGGCTTACGCATTGTACTATGTACTTGACACCAATAGGTGAAAAAAATCTTTTTACTCTTTCTAGCAGGGGGTTTATTAGAGGTAGAACAACATAAAAAACAATGAGTTTTTTTTCCCTCATTGACAAGCTTGAAATACCCTCCCATTGAGTGGAAAAGTTCACTTTTACTTAACAAAGGGTTCTGATATACGTTTAAAGTTTACAGTTGTTTTAAAGAGTAATCTGAAAATTATTTTCATTCTACCCCCCTAAGCTATCACATGATTAGCTTTAACTACTAATAAACTTTTAAAGACAGAACAAGGAAACAGGAAAATTGGATTAACTTTAATTATAATAATGTATGTATTCATTCACATTTTAAATGACTTAATTACCTTACAAAGAAATGTTGCAGCTTAGGTTACAAACATTCGGATAAAGAATAGATAGTTATTAATTTTACATTTTAAGTCAGACCTTATTAATCTAATTCTTTTAATGCAGACTTTTCTTTGAATAAAAGTTATGTAATAAACAAAATGGTGTTAGCAAGTCATTAAATACGTTGCACTCTTGTTCCACATTCATTCTAGGAAGTTAGAAACACATGATGAGCCACAAAATGGATATAGGTCACCTTCAATTCTAAACCTTCATACTAGTTTTGAAAACCAAAGTATCTGACCTTTGCATCGGCCAATTAGCTACACCTCATATCCATATTCAACAGAGGTGGTAAACTCTTGGAAAAAAAAAACGAAAGAAGGAAGAGGTAAAAAAAAAAAAGAGAAGTAAGCGGGGGTGCATGGGGCAGGATGAAGATGTGGGTCAAGTCCAGGAGGTTTTCAAGTGTTTGGTGAGACGTGTGCGCGCAGGTCAAGCACACCGCGAGTTGCAGCAGCGTGCAGGTGCAGGTCATAGCGACTGGTTCCCTCACTGTACATTGAGGTGGCGGCGGCGAGTCGTATTGGATCATCCCTGACCACCTGTTGCATCTTATATCACTGGCGCAGTGTGTCAAAGGCGAAAGTTCGGGTGATATGGACGATGATCATTGGAGTGGATATGTTTTTTGTTAAATCAGCATATTGATGATTACACCTTTTAATTTTTGGCCACAGCATTTTAGTGGTGAGTTCAAAGTCAAATTCTTCTTATTCATATTTCTGTATGGTATGTAGGTTTATTTATTGTTTTGTTGTTTTCCTTGAATTTTCTTGGGTTATGGCGAAAAAAAAGAGAAGAATTTATAAGGTTAAGGTTGTCTGGAAAATTTGCGGGGGTGGATAAGATTTGAGGAGATGGAGGTGGGGAACTGGCCGGTGGTTGACCTCATTTTTCAGTTCCTGGTCATCATCATGGATGATTCATGAATAGGATGATATATGCAAACTGTCGACCCAATACATCATTTTTTGGAAGTTGGCTTGTTGAAGTGAGGAAATCAAAAATTGAGAAAGAGTTGTTTGGCCTAGAAGTAAAACTGAATTTTTAATATTCAATTTTATTTACCATTTGCAGAGGGGTTGTGGGGAACTCGGCCTGGGGGTGACCCAGGTGGATGTAGGTCAGTCACCATGCTCTGCTGGTCGTCAGCACTTCCATGGTCCTGACCCCGATCGCTGTCGGGCAGAAATTTTTATTCTCGATTCTTTTGACCAAAATTTTGATGATGGTCATTAATGGTGATAAAGAATTTGCTGTGCTTAGGTCATGTGATGACTTCTTGATAAACAAACTTTTGCTTTTCGAGTTATGTAGCTGGTATTTATATATCGAAGTCCAAGACAGTCAACACCGAAAAAACTTTGACGAGCATAGTTTATTTAAATATTCAAATTCAGTTTAGATAAGATGGAAATAATCTTTTTTTTTTTGTTCTAGAATTAATAATTATTTGATATTTAAAATTTTTGTAGAGAAAATACAAAATGTTTTTGACACCAACATTTTTTAAACAATTTGTAGTCGTAATTAAAATTTTTTCTTTTTAGTCCATGTGGAGTCAACAGGTGTCTCCGTGGGTTGGGCTCCTTCTTTTAGCCATATTTGGATGGAACTGGAACCTTGTTGAAGGACTGTATGGTAATAAAAATTATTAATACAAAATGTCAAAGTTATTATTTACAACTGCAACTTGTAGGATTCAATAAAATTCGGCCTCGTACCTGTAACGGCAGAGATGGACGGAGAGGCACATGTATGTTCGCTCTTGAATGTCAACAGAACGACGGCCAACCGCTCGGAACGTGCATCGACGGATTTTTGGTGGGCAGCTGCTGTGGTTATGACAAAGCATTGCATCATATACGAACATCAACACCGAGTATAAATGATATTGATTCCTCAGGAGAATACTCACAGGAAACTTTTAATTTACCATCTACAACTACACTCAAATGGAATCTAGTGACGTACACCAGTATAAAAACATCACCATCACACGCGACATCTATACCAACAAATAAATTCCCATTAACTTCACCGCTTCCTCCTTCTGATTTACCAATTACAGTTTCAATTGCATCATCAGCCATGACTTCTGACCCGCCAGGTATTGTCACTGCACGGCCTTACCAACAGAGGCCAAATATCATAAGAAAAACAACCACACCAAAATCTCAGATTACTGATACTACAATGAAAAGCACTACAACTGAACATTTGCAATTACAAAAAGGTAATAATAGAATAAATAAATTTTTTGATTTATTTAAAATTTATGAATGAAATTACAGGGTGTGGTACGCCACTTATAACTCCACAGACAAGAATTGTGGGTGGTTCAAATGCAGCTTTTGGAGCATGGCCTTGGCAGGTATTTTTATTTATTTATTGAACGCAAAAGGTTTCTAATATTTTTAAAATCAAGGCGTCTGTAAGAAGGACTGCATTCTATGGCTTTGCCAGTACCCATAGATGCGGAGGTGCTGTCGTGAGTTCTAAAGGATGGGTTTTAACTGCTGGGCATTGTGTGGATGAGTGAGTTTTTCGTTTATTGTTAATGTAAAATAGTTGCACTAGTAATTTCGCAATTTTAGTTTATTAGTATCTCAAATTCGGGTACGCCTTGGCGAATACGATTTTGCCAGTGTGGCTGAACCGTTGCCTTTTGTAGAAAGAGGAGTGCAGAGAAAAATCGTACATCCAAAATACAATTTTTATACATATGACAACGACTTAGCGTTAGTTCTGCTTGAACGTTCTTTAGATATCAATTTGCCTCATATTAGCCCAATTTGTCTTCCACCTAATGATGACTTGCTCATTGGAAATAAAGCTACAGTCACTGGATGGGGACGGCTTAGTGAAGGTATTCGCTACTATATTACGTTAATAAAGATACTTTTAATGAGTTGTTATTTTTTTTATATATGTTAAAAGGTGGTGTACTCCCAACAATTCTTCAAGAAGTAGTTGTCCCTATTGTAAGCAATGAAAAATGCAATCAGATGTTTGCAGCTGCCAACCGACCAGAAACAATTCCTGAAATAATGATGTGTGCTGGATATACTGATGGAGGCAAAGACTCGTGCCAGGTTTGATTAAAACCACTTTTTTTTAAAAAGTTAACATTTTTTTATCATAAAACTATTTTTCTAGGGAGATTCAGGCGGGCCATTACAAGTTAAAGGTCAGAATGGAAAATGGTTTTTGGCTGGAATTATTTCATGGGGCATTGGATGCGGAGATCCAAATCTTCCTGGAGTTTGTACACGGATATCCAAATTTAGAAATTGGATTTTGCAAAATGCCACTTAACTCAATCGCCACCAGGTGAGAAACAACAACAACAAGTAAAAAAAAAAAATCAACAAACCTGCAACTGAGTGACCTGTGTGTACGAGAGACTGTTTGGAGCCAGGACGATCCTATGCCCAAGGCTTGGCGAGAAAATAATTGCTTCTTGGTCATAAAAAATTTTTGCATAAAAAAAAAATCAAAGACGTAATAACTCAAGTTATTATTTTTTTGCAACAGCTATACGAGACTTTTATTTATCATTTTTTTTCAAAAGAACTGTCTGACCTGTAATTATATTTAAAATCAAATAGGTTAGAGCATATAAATCAGAGAGTGATTTCATATACTTTCATTGCGTCAGCGATGAGGTCATTTTTCATTACCTTGGCAACGAGATCCAAGTCATGGAGCACACGAGCCTGTGGGCAGTTGACCCGTTAGTGAATAACACAATGGCGTCTGCTGGCCGAAAGTGATACGCTGCCCACCTGCATCCAGGCCATTTTCTCAGGCACGAGACGATGAAATGGCGATGGTTTTCTCTTGAGGCAATTCACCTGTGCTTGCGTGAACTGGGTGGGAGAGTCAACCATTTTCCCACCATCCGACCTTTATGACCTTGTAAATGGAAGGGTTAATTTGGCCCACTCACTTCCGCGCTCCAATACAAACAAAGCAATTTCTCTTCAACTGTGTAAATAGAGTTTTATTTAGTCGACTTGTTTACTTGTATTTTAAAAACAACAACTGTTTGACATTTCAAAATCACAGCATAAATTTGTAGATACAGGTAAATATTTCCTTTTATAAATTTTAATTTTTTTCTAACAAAAAAAAATTAATATTTAAAAGATGCTAATTAAAAATGGCACAGATGTACAGCAAATGGCAATAAAAACACTACAGTGACTTTAAAGCAGTGAATGATTAGTTTTTACATATGTCAATTATTTCATGAGAGTCTTCAGCCATGCCTTGTAGGCACTAATCCGAACGTAAACAGCAGGCAAGTTGGGTTCGGAACAACTTATTCCCCAGGAAATAATTCCTGCAAGAAACCAACGACCGTCTGGGCCTTTTATTTGCAGAGGCCCACCAGAGTCACCCTGAATAAGAAAATAATTTACACGTGTAATGAGCTCATTTATAAAAAAAATTTAGTGGTAATAAAAATGTGATTTGTCACCTGGCAATGCGATGCTGGTACACGACTTATATAATCGGTGCATATAAATGTCTCTGGAATGTATTCTGAGTGTCCTGCTTTTTTAAACATGACTTCACATCTTTCATTACTAATTATTCTAACAGAAACTTCTTGCAGAACTGGAGGAAGTGCTCCATCTGAGATCAAAATTTTTTTTTAAAAATTTTAAACCGAAAATAATTTTTAATTTTCCGTACTTTCCCGTAATCTACCCCAGCCAGTGATGACTCCTGTTTGGGCTATAAGAAGAGAAGAAGAAGGAGGAAGGCAAAGAGGTGCAATGTGATCTACATATGATACTGGAGCATCCATCTCCAAAACAGCAACATCATTTTCGAGAGTGACTGCATCATATTTAGAATGAATGATTACACGTTGAACTCCTCTTTCGACAAAAGCGTTTGGTTCCCATGTGCCGGAAAAATCATGTTCACCTAACCGCACGCGTAAAAGGGCTGGGGCCAACCTGACGATATTTAAATCAAAAGTGACTCGAGGGATGCAACATTTAAATCACAAACGCCAACGACCTTTGAAAAATCTTGTTCTCACCTGTGGACGCAATGCGCTGAAGTAACCACAAACGAGGCCTTGAGTAGTGCTCCTCCACACCGGTGCATGTTGGGAAATCCGTAAAATCTGCGTTGCATCACGGAAACCTGATGATGATAAAATAGGTATCTTCAAGGTCAAAATCACAGAAGAAGTCCCGTTGGACGCACAGTGCAGGAAAGCCCACCTGCCATGGCCAATCTCCAAATCTTGCGTTTTTACCACCTGTAATCCGCCTTCGTCGAACTGCCGGTCGAACTCCGCATTCTACAAAATAAATATGATTGTAGTTTGTTTAAATTAAATTTTAATTCACGTACTTTCACTATAAATTTTATTCGATATTGCAGGCTCGAATTTGGATAGTGCCCACAGAGGTGAGCGATTGGCAGTTGCACCGGACCACGTGAAACTAGCAGCAGACCTGGTCCCATTTCCTTGTGAGAATACGTCTGAAATGTAAATATATTTATATTTCCTTTTTCATATTCACACATTCGGTAGTTAAATGAAGGTCACCGTCACAGCATCAGTGTTGGGTCACTGGAGTCGAGATCAAGGTGAGGGCAAAGGAAAATAGGTCAGGGTTGCTGTGACAGACTTTCTCTTGCACAAAATTACATCCGCAGATTATGTAGTGGGGATGTAAGAAAAAATTCAGATATAAAAAAATAGAAACCATGTGCCGTTTATGCCTGCAATTTTTGATTAGATACACTTAATGTAAAACTGGTTGATTAAAGGCTTTTTGGGCGATTATTACTGTAATTAGGGCAAACCAAGGTTGTCTTGTTTTGATTAGTTTCATAAATGAAAGAGAGATATGATTGTATTCGTAATGAAGAGATAAACAAGAAAATAAAGTAAAATTATTGAAGTTGGTTTTCCTGGCATTGACCCACTTCTTCATGTCATGATGCTGTGCTGTTTGCTGGAAATAACCAAACTTTAGCATTAGGAACTCAACTACAAAAACCAGTTCTAAATCCTGTTTAATTAAAATACCAAAATTTTATAATTATCTTTAAAAAAAATTCTAAACACTTACGATTAAACCTAAGCAGAAAGAGAAGGAAAAAAGAACGGATCAGGAGGACAACAACTCGCTCCACCCACGATGATCCATGTACATTTATATTTCTATACAGAAATGAAAAGAATATGCAAATATAACCTGATAATTTACAATGGAAAAAATGAATCAAGTTTAAAAACTTACTTCATCTGACCAAGCCTAAATGCAATTGGAATTTTTTTTCTTCACCTGTCATAAAGCAAAGACGAATGTATCTGACAGTCCACCTCCTTTCTCTTTCTCTCTCTACTCTGGTCTGATGGCCTCGAGGCATTGGTCAATCTCTTAAGATATAGAAACGACCTTGCCCAAAGGCAGAGAAGCTCACGTGTAGCAAAACGCACACCACATATCGTGATGTGTAGGAAGAAAACGAATGAGTAACGTAATTCTTAAGGTGATATTTAACACCAAAAAATAGATGCGTGACATAACTGTTTTTACTGATGTCATTATATAAGTAGAAAATAAGTTGATCGCGTGAATATTTTTAATTTGAAGGACAGAAAACAAAGTTAATAAAAAAAAGAAAAAAACAAGGTAAAAATGTACTTCAGTTATATTACAATGAAAAACATCTTGTGTAATGCTGCACATAATGATGAACAATTTTTTTGTTACTGTCTTTAAGGCACTTGTATAATGAATTATGGAGTTATTCTAGACGGACTGTCTTTCATGTTGTCTCT
The DNA here is from genome assembly GCA_034686365.1 of Pachymerium ferrugineum. Taxonomy (NCBI): domain Eukaryota; kingdom Metazoa; phylum Arthropoda; class Chilopoda; order Geophilomorpha; family Geophilidae; genus Pachymerium; species Pachymerium ferrugineum. The sequence continues at coordinate 31,824 of JAQGAS010000475.1, read as the reverse complement.
AATCCATGGTAGAAATTCAGTGAGCCGTGTGTACACTCCTGGAGATCCTGCTTGAGCACATTTTTCTCCAAATGATACAATCCCGTATTGAACCCATCTATCATCTCTTTGGATCATTAATGGACTTCCAGAATCACCCTTATGTAGAAAAAAAAAATACATACTTTGTGCTAAACAACATTTAACTCGAGTCTTACTTGACATGCGTCTTTCCCACCATCTGCTAGACCAGCACATACAAAAATATTTTCTATTTTTTGTGTGAATACTCGATCACAGTCTGCATTATCCCATATTGGCAATTCTGCTTGCCTCAAAATTCCACTTTCCGCACCACCTAAAAATGAAAAAAAACTTTTAAAAATCAATTTTACAGTATTTTCTGAAGTTTTATATACCATAAAAAGTACTTCCCCAACCAGCAATTGTAGCAAATTCCCCGATTGTATTTTCATGCCTCAATTTTTCAGTGGGTAAACAAATAGGTTTGATATAGTCAGTAAAATGCTCAATTGGAGTTTTCAATTTTAATATGGCGATATCATTGTAGAATCCATTCGCTTGAAAATTAGGATGCATTTTGATGTCACTGAGCTTAATGTCCATCGCATTATCATTAGCTTCAATTTGATGCAAATTGTATGCTCCTAATTTCACTGTCAATTGATTAGGAGAAAATCTGAAATTCAAAGAACATTTATAAATTAATTCTTGATAATATACCCAATTGAAAATAACTTACTTATTGCCTCTGGCATCTTTCATACAATGAGCAGCAGTAAGAATATGTTGATGACTAATAAGTGTTCCTCCACACCAATATTCCCTTCGTCGTCTGCCGTCTACGAATATAGCCGCCTGAAAGTAATAAATATTCAAAATCAATATTCTAATATATTAGAAAAAAAAAATTTGTACTTACCATCCAAGGCCACTGGCCTCCTTTGGAAAGCTCACCTCCAACAACACGCATACTCAACATCAAGTTTTTGCCACACCCTTGCGAGAGAAAAATGTACTAACATTAAAATTAACCATTACCTTAGTTTAGGTCATCATAAGAGCAAATCACAGTACGGTAGCTAATACTTTTTTTTTAATAACTTTTGAAGGCGTGTAACAAATCACTATTAAATGCAATTTGGAAAAAAATATATCCTTTTTGTTAGAAAAAAAAAACAAACTGCATGACATTAAACTATAATGTAGTTCAAATTGCGTAATTAGTTAAACCTCGCCTTAAAATACTCGGTCGAATGTCGAACCCGGATTTAGGAGCTACCGTACATGTCCGGGAGGGTCGCTCACCATCGGTAAAGGCTGGGACAGTCACTGTGGGACTTTCAGTCTTGAATGAATTCGATTCTGATGTCCCAATGTCTTCAGTCAAGTCGTAATTTGGGCAGCAAACTCCAGGGATGAAAAATAATCGAAAACATAAAAAATCCCCTAATATTTCAACAGGCGGCTGCTCTGCAAGGGCAGGGCATTCGCTTAAGTTGACGCAACGCCCAGGAACACCTTGAGATGAAGAGCACGCAGGCCGCAACACATCAATCACTATACGTCCGTTGCGATTTGATGAACCTGTTAAGATTAAATGGTTTATTTTGTAAATTCTTGAACTTTGTTAACTGTCGTTAATTACAGTGAATGGTCTATTGAACCTGGTTTTATTTTAAAGAAAGTTGAGTGTCTTGTAAAAAGGTGAAGAAAAAAAATTAAAAAAAGTGATATGATGAAGAAGAAATCTTTGCAATAATTTATAAAAATGGGTCACTCGGTCATTCAAAGAATGAGAAAAAATATAACCATTAAATTTTTGAGAAGGGGGAACATCAGTATGGTCCATCCAAAGATCCTGTGTCAATCTAACAAGTGAAAATCCGGTTTGATTGAATTTGCATCCTCCAGATATGTTTTGAATATTTAGCCAACCAAAACTGATTCCGATGAAGAGTCAATAACATCAATACTTTCGTTTCTCAGAAAAACATTTTGTCAACTTTTAATGTGTTGATTGTGAAATTGGCACATAGAAATGCAATTTAACTTTTACAAATGACGGAAATGAAGAACTTCTTTCTACAATGTTTTGCAATTTTGTTAATTATGGCAGTGTGTTATGTCATCTTGTACAAGTTCAATTAATTTACTTTTAAAATAATGTTATTGTATGTGGTGTAATTATCTCAGCACTAGTTGCTTATTAAATTAAATATGTAGTTATTCAAGATTTTCAATACTACCAAGCATCCTTACCTTTGCTTTCTGCTTCAACTATCACTTGAAAGATGAGGAATTTCGCCAGCAGCCAAAGATGCAGCATGGCGTTGCGACGAGTCCTTGTGTCAAGCAACAGAATTAGGAGGAGGGCGGATGAAAGATATTTCACTGCGATAGTTCAAATTATGTGCAAAGTGGCAAAGAATGACGTAGTAGGATTTCCGCGTCCGCTATGAGTCCATCGCATAAACTGGGGCGACATACGCACACACAAAGAATTTTAACTACGAGCAAACAAGAAGTCATATTAAAGTACAATATTGATAAAATTGCCTGGTATAACCATCGACCCTGAATTTTTTTATGTAACCTAAATTTTATTTTCAATTGTCTTTTATGGGATGTAAAGTTCGATCAACTTTTTACATTATAGTTCGATTTATCATGTCATCTTTCAAATTACATCGTTTGTACGCCTCTCTTTTTTAATTACATTCCCAATTGAGTTCAGTTCTTTACATGCTACAATTGTTTTTCTTGCAATGCAGTGCACGAGTAAATAACACTATAAAAATCTAAGATTTCAGGTTTTAGAATTGTTAAATGTTAAAAGTCTAATTTGCATATGAAGTGAAGGTTTTTAACCTTGTAAAAAAATTCAATATTACATTCACTCTTGTGAATAAAGGGCTGTACTGCATTGCTCATCTAAGTGATAGTCACAACGATAAATTTAAATCATTGTAATCATAGGTAAATTTTATGACGAATGGATGGTTATAATAAAAAAAATGTCAATGAACATGCAATATGCATTACAAATTGTATGTGAACAAATATTATACTTACGACTTTGTAAGCTGCATCTCTCTACTTCTGATTTTTTTAAATTACCAAGTAACATTACATTGTGCAATTCAAAATTCCACTGTCTCCCTGTAATATCCGTTGGACTTCTGGGGCAAATAGAACACTGACTCCTCAACCAACTCCAAGTGACCTATATTTAAAGTCCAGCAACCAATAGCAGCATCGCTCGGACTTACCAAACCCCTAGAAAAAAATAGAGGGAAGGGATTTTCAATTAACTGTAATCACAACTTCATTTCTCAAGATAAAAAAATAAGGTTAGAAGTAATCAATTTTGACCCGAAGCTAAATTTTAGAGAATTTTTATTCTTTGTGTAGAAGTTGTGTAAATTCCATCTTTTCCAATCCAATTTGAAATGACATTTTCAGAGAGAGGACTGATTATTTTATAGCGAGGTCATTGACTGATACTGGAAATTAGGAATCAAAACAATTCAGTTTCCTCATTGAAATGTTTCAAATTTTATTAAATTTAAGATTCTTTTCATTAAAAAAAAAGTTTTAAGTTATGAGGAAAACTGTTGTGAATGATTCCTCCTTTGTGATTCTAAACCTCTTACCTCTTATTTGTAAGCGAATAATTTTATTTTAAAGACATTAGATAATACTAATAATTATTCCACTACTTCACATGTAATTGAAACATAATAACTAAATTTATAGATCAAAACAAAAAAAAATTGAAAGTCATGGACATGAAGTCTTGAACTCAAAAGATGAGGTTAGTGATTGTAGGACACGTACTTGTCCTCAATTTTTTGCTTTTCCTGATCACATGATTCCACAGGTGCAATCTTTTGTTTAGAAAATGAATTTTTTTAAAATTAAATTCACTCGCAATCAAATCAAATTCACTCATTAAAACCCATCACTTCCTGAACTAAAAAAGAATAAATTAAAAAAAAATATTTTCATGGGAAAAATATCATAAATTTGCATTTCTATTTATCCAAAATGAAAAGTGTTCGAGATTTCATCATCTCTTTGACATCACTTATTCTCATCACGTGACTCAATCGCCTGGAGCAGTCGAGCGATGGCAATGGCAATCAGCCACAATATGACTGTCAGTAGAAAGCAGCGGTCATTGACCAGTAGGGGCGCCCTTCTCCCACGACCCCCGGCTCACCTTTGCACTTGACGTGGCCACCTTGGTAGTAGGCACTCTCACACAGAGGTGGAGGTACCCACACCAACAGGCGTTGACTGTAAAAGAGTTTAAATTTATGCAATTGACTTTTCTAGCCTAATATATCTTGTTCATTTCAATATGACGTGTGTCAAAACATTAATTACTGCTCAGCATGTGAATAGTGCGTCAATCGTTTAATTGGTGTCTGTTAAAGATCAATTTACAAGAGGAATAAGTCTTTTTGTATACGGATGTATAAAAAAGAAAAATAGAATCCGCTCGTGAAAATTAACGACAAAAATAATTTATTGTTTTAAAACTATATGTACAATGAAGCGTACACTACACCTTCAAAACAATACCTCTTTTGTAACTAGCATCCATTAGCAAATTTAAAGAGGTCAAAAGGTCGTGCAGATTGAAAGATTACTCAAATTCCATTCCGGCTGTACAAATGTCACTTATCACCTAGCAAGTCCTTTTTCTGACTAACTATAAAGTAAAACAATATCCATTCATTGTAAAACAATTTAAATACTATTTGTAGTGTAATAATAAATGAAAATGTCAAGTGCTAAAAGTCAAGGCCACCTATTTATTGTTGGCCTTGCTACCTGGGCTGATGCTAGCAATATGGGAAAGGTTGGGGTGGAAGTTGGGCGTCCTACAGATGGCCGGAATAGCCCTGGGCAAACTGTCCCGTTGGCCGAGGGAGACGCTGCGGTGTCATCGGCCTCGCTCTTGACTTCACTCTGTCTGGAGAAGCGCGGCTCACGTACACGTGAGTTTTGTTGCTTGTCTCTTTTTTTTTTATATTTTTTATTTTTGTAACCATGCGAGAAATTGTCTTTTCATACGCCTCGTGAGGTGTCTTCTTGAGTAGCTGAATTATTTCCAAGTTATTTTGAGGAGCTTTCGATCACAAGCAAGGATTTTGTTTGTTTGATATGATTGACAGTCGGTTGTGATCGTTTTGTGGTGTACGATCTAAGCAGATCAGCTTTGTCATGGCGGCTTGGAGGTGCCTGGTTGTGGTGACGATTTTTTCCGTTGCTTCCGCCCAAGATGCTTCTTCCTTTTTAGGTAGGTTTTGTATACATTATCATTTGTTTATTTAGCGTTTCCGTATCTTTGTATTATTGAGCACTATGAGCATTATAAATACGTTTGTCGTCATAATTATTCTCCATAAATTTTCTTGATTTGTTTATATTGGAATAAGCATTTTACTTTCCTCTCTAGAGAAAAGTCATTGTCCTCTAAAAAACGTTTCAACTTCCGCTGTATAACAAGTTAATTTTTGTTAATTTCTACATGTGAAAATTACTACTTCTAATTAGAAAGGATTTTAAAAGATTTTCCTTGAATGAATGGGATGGGAATGCCCACGTTTAAGAAAAACGTTTTCGATTTCACGGAAGTAAAAAAAAAATGATGTAAAAAAATTTTAAACTTTTCATTTTATTTTTTAAATGAAAAAAAAAATAGAACAAGATGTATATTTGGGTTAAAATATTTTGGATTAGGTCATGAGGTGGATCAATTGGTAAAACGGAAGTGGATGAAACGGAACTGTTGTCATTGAATGTCAGTGTATTTCGGTCAAAGAGGTCAGGAGAACATAATCTCAAAAAAAAAAAATTAATAACAGTTAATTATTGTATTTCACGGTCAATCGAATTCAACAGTTTTGTACTTGGAAATATTCTCTGTGAAATACAGCTGAGAAATTGTTGAATGTAACTTGCAGTTATGTTTGAAGTGGCCATAAACTGATATTTGTATTCGTACACGACGGGTAACTTTACTTTGTGACGGAATTTAATGAGGGTGTGCCCAGAGTCACTGAACTTACCATTGGGTTTAATCGGTGACGAAATAAGAAAAAGACAAAAATTTGCAGTAAAATAATTTTTTAAATTATTATTGCCACCGTTAAAACTAAATTTTTCTTTCCAGGTTTACTCAGTAGCATTGCATCCACCAACACAAGTCCCGACTGTCCAGGGGAATGTCGTCACGCAATGTTTTCCGCTGTATTTTGCAATAAAGTTTTGGAACACATTGACTGCGGACCTCAGCAACGATGCTGTGTTCCCGCTGATGAAGAAGCTGAAGATAACGAATCCACATTTATCACCCCACCAAACGAGCCCGTTATCAATACCTTAACATCCGAAACAACATTCAAACCATTAACACCATTCAGCATCGTGACGAATTTAACAGTTCACGACGAATTAAAACTAATACCAAAATGTCCTGGTGTCTGCATGAAACCAGAAGTGGCACTCTTCTGTCGAAGAGTCATAGACGATAACTCATGCACTGACGGTAATAAATGCTGCACCATGGGAGAAACGATACAATCTCCTCCTTTAATAATCTCTTCACCATCAACGAGTTCAACTGTCAGTCCGACTACTAATCACGTGATTATCATAAGAGGAACGACACCTACTTCACCAACAACGTCATTATCACCAATTACAACAACCGAAGATCCTACGACATGTGAGGGTTCTTGCGTTGCAGGATTTTTAAGTCTTTTGTGTGATGATATTGACCAATTCGGAACATGTCCTGGTACTCAACGGTGTTGTGTTGTGCGACGATTGGTGTCGACTACCCCACCGGCCCCTATCAAATGTCCAGGTTATTGTATGCCTGCACTACTAAGTGGTATTTGTAATAAACCAAATCGCTTAATTCCTGATGCTATTGACTGCGTTGATGGAACCATTTGTTGCGATAATTCTGGACGTGATTCACCAGCCACACCTTCGGTTGACCTTCCACCTCGACCTGCAGAGTTCCCACTTTTTCCCCTTCTGCTAAATGCCGCTCAGTCTGCATTACAATCATCTCAATCTTCTTCTATTTTACCACCGTTTGATACCAGAAATCCATCAACTTCAATTATAGATCGTCTAGATGGACACACTCGTCGTCCAATGTGCCCTATTCCGTGTATTCACTCTTTCTTATCAATGACTTGTTTCGGAAATTCAGTTTTGTTGGAAAATTATACCTGTTCGAAAGATAATTTGGTTTGTTGTGTTGCAAAGAATTCTGTTCCGATACCACCAATTGATTATCCAGTGAAGCCTGCGTATGCGCCTAATTTCGAGACACAAAACCCTCTTCCAGCTTTTTCTCCTCCACCTCCGGGTAATTTACATAATGACACATTCTTTCATAATAAAATGATGTCAACTTTTTTTTTTTTATTTCAACTCAGATTCATCTCATCCGTCAGTTATATCGTCGTCGACGAAGAAATTTTCTTGCGGGGTTAAAAATGTAAATCGAGTGGAAACTCCAAGAATTATGGGAGGGCAGAATTCAGCTCCGGGTGAATGGTGTTGGCAGGTAAAACTTTTAAAAAATGTTTGTGCGGTTACGAGTGCAAATAATTTATTTCAGGTAGCTTTAGTAAGCGCTACAAATCAATATTTGTGTGGTGGAGCACTCATAGGAACACAGTGGGTTTTAACTGCAGCTCATTGCATTACCAGGTGAGTCGTTTCATTCATTCTTTTGGCGCAGGTGAGATGCCTCAAGCTAAGATTAACTTTTTTAACGTCGGCTGCTTAGAACTTTTTCCTGCTGTCATAACTCACCTTCAATTAACTCGAGAAGCGTTTATTTTCACTTAAAAAACAATCTTATTTTTACCTGAGAAAAGTTTACTCAATGAATTTACTCCAACAGTTCATTGAACTTTTTTTTTTTTTAGTGTGCTTCGTTCTGGAGATAATTACGAAGTTCGGGTTGGAGTTTACGACTTGAATAATCAGGTGGGCAGCGCAGGTGCTCAAACTATCAAAGTGTCCACTACTTATGTGCACCATAACCACAACAGTCAGACACTGGACAACAACATTGCTTTACTCAAATTAGCGAATGATGTGGAATTACGAGAAGGTGTATGTCTTGTGTGTTTACCAGCTAGAGGAATGGATGTCACCCCTGGTAAAAGATGTACTGTGACTGGATACGGTTATATGGGAGAAAGTGAGTAAATTTAAATAAAAAAAAAATTTGGAACTTCATGTTTTTTCTTAGACGGTCCAATTCCTTTGAGGATTCGTGATGTTGAGTTGCCCATCGTTGCAGATGCAGAATGCATGAAGAAAATTAATGCAGTTACTGACCAACTTTTTGTATTACCCACAAGTAGTTTCTGTGCAGGTGGTGAAGAAGGAAACGATGCCTGTCAAGTGAGAATTTTTTTTACCAGTTAATTATCTGAAGTTTTTTTTTAATATCGTGTAATCTTTTTTTTTTTTTCAGGGGGATGGAGGAGGTCCAATGACATGCGAAGTTGATGGTTTCCACGAATTGACGGGCATTGTATCTTGGGGTTTCGGCTGTGGCCGGAAGGATGTGCCAGGTGTTTATGTTAAAGTATCATCTTACATTGGCTGGATCAATCAAATTATAAGAATTAATAACCATTATAAACCATCTTAAATTATGTGGATGACTTATTACTTTAGTCTCTATGAGGCTCACTCACCCTAAACTTCCCGTTGTAATTTCTCCAATTTGGATATTTTAATTATAATAATGACAGGATATGCAGGTTCAAATTCAAACGTTTTTAATAATAAATTTTAAATATTTTTAATCAATGAATTTATTGATATTACATGTTACATTATTAATTATTAGCAATTTTGGTGTTAATCCAAGACAAGTATTGAGTGACGCGAGCATAAACGCCCGGATAACCTCTCTGAGCGCAACCAACACCCCATGAAGTGACTCCAACCAAATGCCATTTGCCATCAATGTTGCAGACTAGAGGGCCACCCGAATCACCCTGTAATTTAATCAAAATTAAATCATTTGCCAATTACTGAATTATAATTTATTATTTTTTTACCTGGCACACGCTTTTGCCACCTTGATCGTAACCGGCGCAGATCATGTTGTCTGTTACTTTGTTGACGTATGTGTATGCTCTGACACAGTCTTGATGACGCACAATGGGGAGGGCAACTTCTTGTAGGATTGTTGGTTCAGTACCCTCTAAAACAGATTGACTTGTGTGTTATTGAGTCTACTAAATATGTTAATATTTTACGGAATTTTGTGTGACCCCATCCAGTGGCAACGCATAACTGCCCTTCAAAATTTGTGCTTGTTGGGGGCAAACAGATTGTATTGACGTTTTCATCATTTTCTAGGTTGATGTTACTGGAAAGTTTCAGCAGGGCAATATCATTATTTGTGGTTTTGGCACTCCAGTTTTCGTGTATGATCACCTTAAGTACAAAATGAAATTTTCTTTAAAAAAAAAAGGTAAGTAATTAAGTAAGAGGTGATACCTTAGATACAGAGAAATCAAACTCTGTGCCTTCGTTGATATGAGAATTATGCTCACCAACTCTTACACGCCAGTTAGATGGATGGGGGTAACTAACACAAATAATACAACATTGACAAATTCCTTGTGCGCATTTATTGCATATTCTTACTTTTCAACGCAGTGAGCTGCTGTTACTATCCATTGGTTATTTAAGATAGACCCTCCACAAACATGACGTTGACCTGCCCATGTTTTCAGTCGGAGAGATATTTGCCATGGCCAAGCACTTTTTTTTGCATTATTTCCACCTACGATTCTAAATAGAGAATCATTGTCTGAAGGACCGTATTTACTGATGCCACAGTCTGCAAATAAGGTCACCTTTATATTAATAAACTTTCTATAATGTAAAGGGAAATTTATAATACCTTTGCCATCAGCTCCAAGAACAACCAAGGCCGCTACGACAAAAGCGACAAACATTGTTACTCAAGATCAAAGAGATCCGTCACTCGAGAAAGTGACTAGCAAATCAACATTGCGTATTTATAAGAATATTTGGTATCTTATCGACCATTCTTTAGTGATTGATGGATTATTGTACGCGGTGAAACTAACCATCTGCTAATTAGGGTCCAATAAATTCCATTTAATCCAAATAGTTTAATAAATACTTCAGTAGATGTCATTAAGTTTTGATTTATTACCTGCCAAATATGTTGACTATGCGAGCAAAATACAATGTTAAGGATCTTTCATATCGTTAAAAAATTTGGAAAATGTATTTTTTTTCGGTTTTAATCTGCGGGAAAAATCTTTTTGACAAACACAAATAAGAAAAAAAACAAATATTTATTCTGAGGTACAATTACTGTGAGAACATTTTTCTAGAACTGTTTTTATTGGTTTAATTTCAATATCATACAATGGCTTGCAGAGCATCTGTAATAAAAAAAAAATATTCTACAGTTATTCATATTCATTTATGAACATTTTAAGTAAAACCTCAAATCTTTCTTCCGAAGTCTTCCGAATCAATTCCAAGCACTCCACCACAAGGTCTAACAACTCGCTGTTTTCTGAAAAGTAGTTAAAATTTATTATAGTTAAAAATGGTAGTATGAGATTTTCATTAAGTACCTATTTTTTGAGCAATTTGGATATCATAAGCAAACCTTAAAAGATTTTTTAAAATGTCCTCCATGTGAAACGGAATTCTAGACGTTAAAAAATGATCTAATATATCTCTCTTATCTAGTAGGTTACATTGACACCGATATCTACCTAGGCCAAGCCACTTTTATAAGCATTTTTAAAGCTAACAATGAATTTTTCTTCGTGCAATCTTCATCCAGAGCTTGTAAATAACCATAAAGAACTCTCAAAAGATCCTGTACACACACAGCCAAACATTAAAAAACAATTAATATAACTAACCGGCTTAATCTTACTCTCATGTGTCTAACAACATTAATTTCCATTTTAGAAATAAAAGGTTCTAACTGTGTAATATAAGCCGTACGAAACTTTAGCTGTTGTTCACACTCCATTGCCGATAAAAGTTGACTGAAAACCTTATCATACTTATCCCTCTACAAAACGAAAAATAAGTTTTAATTTTTTGATACGACCGAACTGCTTTTTAGTTATTTACTTTTAAATCTTTACTTGGTTTATTTGGATCTTCGTTGACTGTAGGCAAAATTTCCAATAAGCAAGGATACAAAATTTCAATTAATTCAACTTCTTTGGTGTATATCAAATGGTAAAGAGCATCGAATATCACGTCAGCTCTGCCATACATTCTAAGGTCTGATGGATTCTGTGATAATTTATTGTATGAAACAAATTTAACTTGCAGCATCAGCATGAAATAAACACTAAACGTACCACGTTGTTGATAATATGGGAAAGACATAAAACTCCCAAAACCTTATTCTGGGTGACAAAATCGTCCACAAATAGTAAGGAAGGTGCCAATACTTCAGGCAAGTAATCAATTAGATTTGGGTGCTGCGGAAAAAGGAGATTATTATTAGGACATGATTTAGTGTAATAAAGTGCGGCTACCTTGATGTTCTTTAAAGACCAAAAAAACACAAATTTAATTGGTGGATTTTTTTTCCATTCATTAATTTTCAAAAATGGCATTAAGTATGAGAATAGGTCTTTTGCTAATCCATCCTTAAACTTGAAATCCTTTCCACCTTCCATCAGTTGCTGCACAGTAGTGCATCCACACGTGTTAAGTGTTGTGGCTAAAAAATCTTACATTTAAACAAAATTAGAAATTGTTTTAAAATCAAATGTATATGCTGAAATTACCATGACCTGATAATACTATTCTATTGTTGTTCCATGGATAAATTTGAGAATGAGAACCACAAATATGTAAACCAAGTATTACAATACTTTTGATTTGGGGCAATGAAAACTTAAGCCTGTCATTTGACAGAGCATCGATATAGAGCTTTGTAATTAATGGAAAATTGTATTCTGTACATTCAATGTAATCAATAAATTGATTCGGTCCAGGTTCTGTAAATATAATGGTAGATTACAGAACACGTTTCTCAATTTCGAATATTACTGTTCGGTACCACTTTCTTCGTACAGATCATTTTGAGGAAGCAGAAGAGTTTGTAATGTCACTCGAAGTACATAAATTATTACTTCTGTCAGTCTTAATTCATATTGTATATCCAACAGTGAATGTTGCGACAATGTGCAAAGTTCTTCTACCAAAATCTTTAATTTCTGTTAATTATAAATAAGTAAATTAGAAGTTAATGAAAGTTCTGGAGTTTTATTGCAACGTACGGTGCGATTATTGGTGCAACTCTCAATTTCCCCGCAAAGTTTTGTGATTTCTTCATCCAAATCACTCATATTTATCGCAAGGGTTAGCTCTGCCTATAGACCCGTTAGCAACGATTTGTAGCTACACAATTTTAAATATGGTTCCAATAGAGTGTTATTTCAAATTTGATTTCTCACGTTTGAGCAATTTTTTGGTTATAATAGAAAAAAATAAACAATCGTATAAATTTCATCTTTTTTCCACAGAGGTCGCTGTTAAGGCAAAATATAATTTGTTACGTCAATCAATGTGGTTCTATGTGAGATTAAGTTCAGCACGTGTGACATCAACAAAGGAGCAGTATTCCGCAAATCACCTTGACATCCATTGGTTAGAACTATTCTTTTTTTTGTAAGCTGTTATATCTTATTAAAATTATGAAACAATTTTTCAAAACCTTTGGCGTAACAAATAACGACATTCATTTAGATTCAGTCTGTTGGGACATGTACTATAGTCTTCCCCACTAATAGCACACGAATTTCTGCAATTGAACAGTGATGTCCTTGACTAGGTGGAGTCTAGTTAGGTAAGTTATTTCGATTTCCTTGGAAATCAAGTTCAATTTATATTTTAGCATAATTATCGTTGCATAAACTGTGAGTTAACGACTATCTGCTCTTGTTTATTTATTTTTATTTATAATTATTACATATATTTTTTTTCGAATTTCAGTGCTACCACACGCTATGTTCTTTGCGGTGGTGCTATATATTGGACAGCCACTAAGGGTTTTTGGGGTGGGTTTTGCGACTCACAGTACTTGTATTGTGAATCGAGAAAATATACTGTCCAACAAATAAGACAGCTGGAATGGAAGTATGGTATAAAGGTACATAAAAAATTAAACTTTGTAAAATATTAAATTAAACGTGTTCAATTATTCAACAGATTTTGAGGGATGAAGAGCAAATAAAACGTGACCTTGATAGAAATGCTAGATTTTATTGGAATCTAGGTAATAAACAAAATTCCAGGGTTAAATTCATTTGATTAAGTATCGTAAACTTTAGGCGTGCACAAGACATTTTATTTCTTAACTAATATGAAGTCGATTATTCGCGAACAATACGAAAACATTTCGAGTGGAAAGTTTTTAGAAAAGGATGAAGAAGACGAGGATGAGTTGGAAGCTGATGAGTTAGATGAGGATGAAGAGGAGGAAGAAGAGGAGGAAGACAATGGAAAAGAAAACGGAGAAAAAGGGGATAAAAATCACGGGAAGAAAGAAAACAACAACGATAATACTAATAATAATAATAATGTAGCAGAGAAAGCTAAAAAAGAGGTAGGAAAGGGTGGAACGAAGCAGAACCACCAAAAAAATGAAAATAATAAAACCGATGCTTCCGGAGCTTCAGCAACTGCCGAACCGAGAGAAACTTCCCAGGAGAGAGAGGCGAGATTATTGAAGGAAAAATTAAATAAGGAAGAAATTGAAGCTAAGATCCGACACGATCCAAGTGGTAAAAAAGAAAAAATGATTGAGAAAATAAAGAAAATTCATGGAATGGAATGAACTTGGATTTGTTAATATATAATGAAATACTTAGATTAAAAAACCCAACAATTTGGAATGTTTTTCATTTAAATTATGGAGAGAAATACCAGAGTAAAGCAATAGTTCTTTTGTAAATATTTGAATAATTGTTCTGTATATAAACTACTTTAAAAGTATTTTTCTGTTTACATTTAATTTTTATTTCAAACGAGAAATAAACAGTATTAAAATTAAATTACTATCGGAAATGTTATTCACGTACTTATTTAATAGCATTAAAATGTGTCACTAGATGGCAGCATCTTACAGCGTGTTTGCTCATTGAACAGGTTTGAACATCGCTGATCTAAATTCATGGATCTTATTTATTCAGTTTCAAGGAAGTTTTCTTTAAAATCTCAGACAAATACTGACTGGTAAGCAATTTTAACTTCAGTCTTTAAAAAAATTAGCTTAAGTGTAAAAAAATTTCTTTTCTAAAGGCTTCACGAAGGAAATGCTATCTGTGTCATTTCAAGCCGGAACACTATAGCATTTACAAGCCGAACCAAAGTCGATGATCCATCGGGCAAATCTTGGCGTTGTCATGTCTATGTTGCAGATCTAAATTTACCGTGGGATATTTATCGGTACTAGTAACTTTTTATAAGTCTCAACCAAAAGTATAATGCATTTTTTCTGTGTATAGTGCACTAAGTCACAACGAAGAAATCACTTGTTTGGAATGGGATACCTCCGGTAGCAGATTACTCGTAGCAGACATTACTGGTCAAATTCAGATATGGATGATGAAAGATTATCTTTTAAATGATTGGTTTTGCTTTTCGACATCACACTTTCCCGGTGAACATATTCTATGTGCCGCATGGTTTCATAATGGAAAAAAAGTGATTATACCGAGCTATATAATTTGTTATTTACAATCTTTTAACGTTAATAATTTTCAGATTGTTTTAAGTAACGAAAAGAAAGATAGTCCACTGTACACGGACAAGTTTATTCATGTTCGGTTTGGCCCTTCGATTCGTCATATAGGAGGCCGACCCCGAGAAGGATGCATTGCAATTGGAGCTACTGGAATGGTATTTTAGAACATTAATTATCGAAATTTTGTTCAATTCGCTTTCGTGTAGGTGTGTGTTGTCTTGCTGGCAATGGATGGTACAACAACAACTAGTTGCGACAGCTTAGGTTTGTTACGACCTAGACTCAAAGTAGTTGATTTATGCTATGGAAAAAATGGGGATTTTCTTGTCGCCACAAGTGATGGCACTATGTGCGCAGCAGTACATTGTTATAAAGTAACACTAAAAATTCAACAAAACGATTCAAGATCAGCCCAAGCTGATGGGAAATCATTTCAAGACAAATGTGTTATAAGCAGTCAGTCATTACCAGGATTTTATCCAAGTTGCTTCAACACAAATACATCAGATCGATCATGTATTAACTAAATTAGTTATATAAGTAATTGCAAATTCTAAAAATTTGATTTCTTACAGATAAAAAAATAACGCATTTGAGATTTGTTGTTAGAGAAGCTGCTGATGCGGTAGTTGTTTGTGCATCAGGTAAAAAGACCGTATAACTCTGTATTTTTGTTTTTTATAATAATTGTTCAATGTAGGTAACGCAGGCAGTGTGATTGAGTTATGGGAATTAAGAGAAAAACAAATAATCCTAAATAAAATGTTTTTAAACACAAATACAGATAATAAATTGAAGACGGTGGTAAGAAATTATAATTAATTGGGTAACATAACTATTTTTGATTTCAATTTGTGTTCAAAAGAGCTGGCAACATCATGCATCGCAGCCATCACCTACACAAGTTGTCGCATTGACTACACCTAGAACATCTCTGTATGACAGTAATCCTCCACCATCGTACATTCTAGCTGCGTACAGAGATAATTCTATTAAATGTTTTTATCGAGAGTCGCTTCAATTTGTCTTCAGTATTACTATAAATCCAAGTCTGTTGCATCGTGAAGAAGCAGGTGGAATAAAGCATGTTAGAATTGGTACCACTATATCTGACATGCAGTTAACTTGGACCGGCAGCACTTTAATTGCATTGGATTCTCTTAGTCAAATTTACTTGTACAGGCTATCTCCAATAACTGATCCCGGTATATCTTTTTTAAATTGTAATTGTACAAAGTTTTTTTATTGTGCCTATCTTCAGGTGGCCCAGTTTCTGTTAGTTATGCAGTTGCGCTCTTCGAATACTGCTTAATAACTGGAATTGATTGGTGGGATATTTTACTTGGATTAAGATCGCGTAAGTTTAAATCAGATAATAATTGTTACTGGTACTTAATAAAAGATTAATTTCAGCTTTCATCGACCAAGTTTGTGAAAAATTAACTGACAGTTTTAATCGTCAGCATCAAAGTCAGCAGCAATTTTTATATTTTCGATTTTTAACACTCAAAATGTCATTGTATCGGTAAAGGGAATAATTAATTTCTATTTTGTAGGAATTCAAGTTATAACTAATTTTTAACAGGTGTTTAAGCAGCGGGCAAAATAAGGCGGGCGATTGTAGTGCTCTTCTAATGCTTAACGCCGTTGCAACAGCATTTAAAAGTATGTTGCGGCCGGCAGATTTGTCAAGTCAGGATAGAGGACCAGCGGAAAATCTGTCGTACATCATATCTGGAAAACCAGTGGATAATATCACGGACGTCATGATTCATTTGGAAAACAAAGAATTCATAGTTGAATCAGCCACATTACAGTCAATGCAGCAGCTTATCCAGTGGGTTGCGGACTTTACCCTTTACTTGCTGGCTTCATTACCACAACAAACGCATTCAATGGTTCAATTTCCAGGGGTAAGTGGACAAAAACAAGCGGGTGGAGATAATTTCATTTTAAATTCTTATTTCAGTGTGGTCTTATTAATGACCTGAAAGCTCTAAATACTTTGAGAGAATTGCTGGTCATTATAACGATGTGGGGATTCATCAAACAAAGCTGTTTACCAACTTTTACCAAAACTTCAGATAGTTTGGATGTGTTAGCATTACTTTTTAGGTTATTATCAAAGGCCATACAATGCGGTGAACCTGATGAATCTTTATTGGGTAAAAAAACATAAATATTTTTGCCAATAATTTATTATAATTTATTATTTCTAATGTACTGACAGACGAATGTTGTTTGTTACCAAGTCAAGTTTTAATTCCTGCTCTAAATTTGGGCGTAGAAGCCAAGGGTAACAAAATATGACGCTTAATGTTGATGATTTAAATGCATTCTTTCTTTCTAGGTGTTGCTAGCCCTGCCCTCTTTTTGAATTCACTTCCATTACCATTTGAATATTGCATTGAGCCACCATTTATGAATTATCGAGTAGAATCTAATGTAGTTGAAGGCTCCATTACTACTAATCAATTTTATGATAATGTTCGACATACTTATTTAGGTTGTCAACCAAATCAGTATAAACAGTGTGCAAGGTAAGATATTTTTTTAACTTCTCTAGCAATACTAGTTAATATGATGTGTTGTAGGTGTTCATGTGTTTCAATGTTGAAGAACATGCCTAAATCTACAGCTACAAAAGCGTGGGATCAGCGATGGGCACGTGCTTGTCCTTGTGGTGGTCACTGGAAACTAGCAGTCAGCTAATAATTATCGCCTTGAAAATGATATTTTGTAATTATCATTAGTTTCTAAGGGTTCAGCTTTAAACACTTGATTTAAAGTTTGTTTCCATTGGGCAGAGTGGGTATTGTTGTGAAATTTCAGTATTGTTTTAGTTGATTATTAGATTAGCCAATTTCAATAATTCGTACAAGGTGTTATCAAAAATGATATGCCAAGACAAATAAAAACATATTTTCTCAGAATGTCAATTTATGAAATTTTGAGTAATTGTTTTCGTTGACGATTAGATTAGCCAACTTAAAAACATTTCTTCGTATTAAGTGAATAACCAATAATCTACCAGGAACTTGATTTTATTATTTTCCGTCAAATAAAAATAGATTATCAAAATTTTTTAAACCTTATTATTAAGTTTAAAAAATTATTTACACGGTCGAATCTTTCAGTCGACCAAACAAAATAAAGTTCATTCGCGTTCAAATGGAATGGAAAATTAAGACAGTTTGTCATTTTCTATTATACAGATGTCAAGATTCTAGGCACTGGTGGTTGTTGGTCAAAAGGAATGAGTGTGTAATTCTGTTTGAAATGTTGTTTGCACCAAATGGTATTTTTCTTTCATCAATCCTTCAGCTTGTTTCACAACCAAATTTGCGTTGATATTTTCATCTGGAAAAAAAATTTATTGAAATACGAATTGACATTTAATTTTTAAACTTATACCCAGAGCTAGATGTGCTATTAAAGCGTGTTTCCCCAACGTCAAACTCCACACTTGCAAACTGTGAGCTCGTTTAACACCTTCAATACTTTCCAGATCAAACTTCACACTTACATAATTTACTTCTTTAGGAAAGCCTAAAAAGTTATTTCTTTAGATCACACAGTTTTAGAGAAATGTGTAATGTTACCTTCCATTAGTATATAAATAGCATCTCTAAAAATCCCTCTAGTAGTAAGTAGCACCATGGCAGAAAAAAGGAAGGTACAGATAAGATCTGCTAACTGGTATGTTGGCTAACAAAAGGAAAAGTATGAAAGCATACTGAAGTTAGCAATTATTTGAATTTGCATACTTCAAATTTAATGATGATTGCTGCTATGAGCACGCCTACACTTTGGACTAAATCACCAAGTACGTGAATAAAGGCAGCACGAACATTTATATTATCGCTATGAGAATGTGATGAATGAGAGTGGCCCACAGCAGGGCTAAAATTTAGGCAGTGACAACAGCTGTGCAGTACTGATCCCATGCTAAAAGCAAACTTAGTTTATTCGAGTTCAAAAGTTACTAAACTTAACTTACATTAAATTAAATACGATCCCAATTGATGCTGTGATTATCATAATATCGGCTTTTATATCGAAATCTTGGTTGATAGCTCGAAGTACTGCAGTGTAGACTAAAATTCCTGATAAGCACCATACTAATATTACACTTGCAAGTGCACCTAATATTTCTGTCAAATTGAAAAGGTTTATATGAATTCGTTTATGGTAATAAAAGACTAGATTACCGGCACGGTGATAACCAAAAGACATTTTCTTTGTGGGTGGTTTATTGCCTAGCCAGAGTGCAAATAAACTAACCATAAAACTGGCTAAATCACTGAGCATATGAGCGGCATCCGCCATAATTGAAAGACTACCTGATAAATAACCTCCTGCACAAAAGAATATACTAATTAGATTAAATATTAAGTAGTAAATTGAGTTGGTAAGTAAGGAAGTGTTAGGCACTTGCAATAATAGTAGGTGTAACAGTAATTAGACAATATTACATCTGGCTTAGAAGGTATTCAACCTAACTATATAATCATATTATAGCAAAGCTACATGTATACTAATGGCTGAGAAAATACTCGCAAAAAATACAATTACAGCATGTTAGTTATTCAATTCAATTACCAACTACTTCAGCAATCATAAAGACTATGCATAGAGCACTACTAATTAGTAGTTGATTTCTTGCTTTAGAGTTTGCATTTGAAGTGGGTCGTTGAACTGGGCAATGACTATCGTCCAATGGAAAATTGTTTAATGAATTTTCATCTCCCTATAAATGAAATAACATTATAAATATAGTAATCTAGAGAAATTGTTGCTGTGTTTACTCAGCGTTTCACTTTAATACCTGTAATAGAGGGACGTCGTTGTCTGAATCACAAGAGGGATAAGTTTCACACCACGGTGAATCGTGTTTTGGAATTCCATTCGTTGATAATTTCCAAGCCGATTCATTGTAAGAATTTTCTATTGATTGATTAGGTTCGTTTGAGCTATTAGAAACATTCCGGCTGGTTCGGCTGGTTCGACATTTTGGCATTTCTTTTGTGCCTTCTGAAATTAATTCTAGTCTGGACGCTGACATATTAATTAATTCTTCATCACAATCGTCCATTTGCTCACTGTCATTTTGTTTCAGAAGTGATGAAGTAGAGTCATTCGAAAATAATTTGTGCGTATTGCTCGCCTCCATCTTCGACCAAAATATTTAGGTTGTTAATGTTACCTTGCCACCGGTAGAGGGTGACACAATACAGCGATCAATGGACTGGATTTAAATCTTCCCAATAAGGATAATGATCAAGGACTACCAGTATTAATCTGATTCCCTTGACTTTCCTCTAGTCCTTGAGATAATGCAAATTTTTAGTAATTTCGATTAATGGAAAGGCAATTGAACTGTATTTCTCAAATCTTTAAAATGATGCAGTTTTCTACTGTATTGTCTTTTAATGGTTAGCAAATCAACAAGTGATAAGATAATACCAGAAGCTGACAGAGGCATATTTTGGGATTGGCATTGATTAAAATGGGTGTGGAAATGTTGTAACAAAAATGTCCACTTTCAATATCAAGTCCTTGAAAACTTGTTGACTTACATAAAAAGCAAAAACATAGTTGTTTTTCTGTGATTAAAAAAAAGGGCTCATTTATATTTATTCACAAATTATAATGTTTTTTTAAGTTCAAACTTTTTATTGACAATGAAACATAAATCATGGTTTAACCAAAGCATGCGTTTCCTCTATCCCAATCTATAATTACCTCTTCTTAATGATAGGATGATAGGAGTTCCTTGTAGATGTCTCAGAAAAGAAAGCTTTAATCCTTTTATGTGTTTTTTTGTCATTAAAAGATTTTCTCAAATTATTTCGACCATGAATTTGTGTTCTCTTAATCTTAATAAGAAATCTTTGGGAATTTGGAAGGATACAATTATTTTGTTACAATTGTGTGAAAAAGATTTTTTTTAGACTAGAATTAAATTCTGGACACGTGTTCAACATAATGCTCTAAATTAAAGTAACTGCTACTAAAGTCCTTCAGGATTTCTTTAATTTTGACTTTGATACTCTGTATGTTATTGCTTAATTAAATAACAAGGAATAAGGCTGCTATCAGTATACGAGTTTTATCGATAGTTATTTCAGTTTTAACTTTTAATAATATTTCATCATGATTTCTCTAGAATTAAATTTCCTTGTCAAATACCCAGAAATAGTTGTTTTGTTCGTAGATAAATGTTTTTGCGAAGTCATTAATCAAATCAATTAATACAGAAAAATTTTACATTATGGTAATGAGATTGCAAATTGGATTGAAGCATTCTCAAGAGGCACTTATGTAGTGTCAATTTCTGAAAGTTGAATTATCCTTATCACACGATCAAGATCAGTTTTCGGTTCATTAATTAATTTCATCCTGCAGTAAATATGGAAATAATCTCAGAGAGGTAACTGTGGTGTCTTGTTTAAGTAAACTGCTAAAAATATTGTTTTCAGCCGAAAAATCCGGTGTAAAAATAGAGTGGTAGTGGGTTAAGTGAATTATAGTAGTGGTAGATTACTTCGTTAAAAAAATCGTTAAATGTTTGCATGAGAATAATGAATCCACTTTAAAAAGAGTCACTTCAAACTGAATGAAAAATCAGTTTTAGCATTTTCATTGTTTCTGCTTTGCTGCACAGCACATTGTATTGGGAAACCAAAATATTGGCAATACTTATTGTTAGTGTGTTGCAAGTAGGAAGTGGAAAGCAACTAATGTTTTTTAGCTAAACTTGAAGACAGTAATTTTAAAAGCAAACTTATTATTTTGATATATTTGTTTGTAACGTTTGAATATATAATTATTCAAATTCTTTTGATCCGATAATAACCTTAAAATTTGTTAAGACATACAGAAGCGCAAAACTAAATAAACCACACTTTTCACGTTTTCTTTCCCTCATTTTTGGCGCAATGTTTTAAATCGCCTTCTAATCAATTTCTACATGAAAGATTAAGCTATGTTTTAAGTTTTAAGAAACTTAGAACATCCAATTTTGAAGCCGCACAAACGGGGAAAGAAAATTTAAAACTATTTTTATAAAAACACAAAATGAGTCACACTGATTTAATTTAATTTTATTCATCCAATAGAAATCAACAAAACTTGTCGTACTTGAAATATTTGGGTAATCCAATCTAAACAGGTATTGGTCAGTCATAAGGAAACCTTGCAATAAGGGGAAAAACACACAAGTGAGCACACACGGGCAACACAAGCTAAATAGCTGTTCTTGCCTTGACCGTGGCGTGCACGCGTCTTTTTTTTCTACATTATCTTCTGGCAAGGTTTCTATGATCTAGAAGCTGACGAAAACCTCCTGAGGTACGATTTTCATTTAGATGCATTTAGATAAATGACGCAATAATTTTTTATCCAAAGTGATAATAATCTATACCCTCCTTCAAATTTAATGACTGCAAGTTAGCTTCAAAACTACCATTTGTTAAGTCAAGTTTAACGCATATAATGAAAGGTGATGACGCAGTTTTGTAATGAATTATTGGAACTGTGGGTTTTGGTGTTTCTAATGACTCCTCAAAAACATATTTGGCCTTGGAAATTTTCTTCTCGTCCACATCGCAAAATGCCTTCACTTTTTTCCTGTTCTCAGGTTTAAGGGAACGATAGAAACGCCTTCCCTGTTTTCCCGCACTCCAAATAGTGAAGCAATCCCAATTCATCAATACATTTTTCTCCAGTTCCTTCAACCTCAAATTCCAAATTGATTCCTCTAAAACTGAAAAAGTAGTTTGATTGGGATGATATCGATACATTAAAACCTCTTCCTCAACTTTATATAATTCTCCTCCATTATTTAAATGTTGGTAAAAAAATATTAGATCTTCTGGCACACCCTTACCACCTTCATCAAACCCTCCAACTCTTTTATAAACAGTCCTATGACAAAACCATGTAGGCATTATTACACTTGGGCCATGAGAAGTGTATATTTGTGCACAAAGTTCAGATTTTCTAATATTATTTGCCCATCTTGTGTACCGTTCAGTTGAATCTTTTGGCTCTCTCGTAAACTTTGACCCAATTATTGCATTAGGGTGTTTACAGGCCGCCATAAACTGTTTTTGGATTCTGTCATCTCTCATTACATCATCAGCATCCAGAAAACAAAGATATTGGCCACAACTTTGTTCAATTGCTCTATTTCTAGCAAAACCCACACCTTTTGGAGTTGGATTTGCAGAATGAGTTACTACAATTTTAACACCTATTGATTCGAACTTTACTCTCAACTCCTCCAATATCTGAACTGATTTGTCTGTGCTGGCATCATTGAAAATTGATACTTCGAATTTCCCATTGAAATTTTGTTGTAAAATTGATTGCAGGCAGTCTTCCAACCATTTTTCTGCATTGTGTATTGGCAAAATTATTGACACGTCCATTTTGTCTTTAAAAAAATATTTCCAAAAAAATGTAATATTACAAAAATGTAGAAATGGATATGTTTGGATTGATTTTAGGTTTAACTTTTTGTTAAGGCTCTATTACAAGCAAATACCTGAAGACGAGAGCACCCTTTTCATGTTTCTAAGGTATCAGAGATTATATGGCAGGCATCCTTGAAAAAAAAACAAATGTAAACAACTTTAGTATTTCGTAACTTGTATTCGCTCTGGTAAAAATCATTAGATGTGGATAAAATCGAACATTATTACATAATATGACTGATAATTGAAAGACAATTCAACCGATAGTTAGCATTTAAACCCTAAATCATTTGCCACCACTTGCCGTATACTGATATAATTCAGAAAAATAATAAATGGTCGGGTTAATTACTGATTTTGATTGCTACACATGATCGGCGGTGAATTCAGGTCAATAATTTTTAAACACCATGAAATAGCAAAATATTAGCACATATAAGTCGGTTTATTACTAATACCTAATACACATTGTACTAAAGCCGCGTCGAAGGCACAATTCGACTGTCATGACTACAAGCCGATGACATCATAGATTCTCAGATTTCCAAAACCAGGCACCGGCGAGGCGAAGGCGAAAGCTACTGTGGGCGCCATCTTTACTACAGTGAATCTGCACACGGCTCTAAAGTAGCTGTCGTATCGCGGGGATATTTAAAGTTCAAAATAGTGATAAATTGACATCAGGTGAGAATCAGTAGTAATTTATTGTAAAATGCACGGAGCTTGCAATTTTTCTCCGTGTTTCAGTGATCAAACACCACGTATTAAGCATATTGTTACAATGTGTATTGCCGGCCTTCATTAGTAAACGTGCGGTCCAAAATTTGGCACTTGGAATGTTATTTGATTATAAGCCAGTGACGCAACTTAATTTTACGACCTTATAATGAACGTTAGAAGTAAAAAAATGTAATTGAGGGGATTTACAGAGTGAAAAAATGTAAGAGGCTAAAAAAATGAACAATTAATTGAAAAAACGTTTTGAATAAATGAATAGTAAGTTTATATAAACATTATATAAGTTGTAATTATCATAAATTAAATTGCGGCCTTATTAGCCGGATCTGTCACCTGAGTTGTCAAAAAAAAAAGATACAGACCATATTGGGCCGGCTCTCCGCTTATTTAAAACGCAGCCGTAATACGTTTGACTAAAATAGATGAAAACAGCAAAACGCACAAAATCTATTTTTAAGAGGGTTAAAAATTTTAGGTTAAACTTTATTTTGTTTCATTCAGTTTGATTTTTGATTTATTGTATTTATTTATATTTTACAGCCACACGAAAATGTTCCGAATTTCAACGATGAATGGCAGTGCAATCAAAGAAAGAAATTTAGGCCAACTTTTCATATATGGATCACTGATTCTTCTCGTTATATCTGGCCTTAACATTTCTGTTGTGAATTGTAAAAATATAAGCCAAGACTTTTTTTTAAATCAAATTTTTTCTAAATATGGAAACGGCGAAGAGTCAATAACAGTGCAACGGTTCAAACACTTGTTAGATAGTTTAGGATTTAAAAAAATCCATCTAAAAACGACTGTGATAACTCATACTGATTTTGCAATTTCTGAGAAGCAAATCGCGGAAAATTCAACGCATTCACACGCACCGCATCACAGTAAGTACAAACTTAATTCATTGTAATATTTTTTAAAATTCTGTTCTATAACTTCCTCATTAGTTGATCGTATATTGGATATTGCCTTACAAAACGCGACTTTTCAAGATCATTTAATAAAAAAACAAGTAAGTCAATTGAACTAGATACATATTTTACCTCTCTTTTTTTGTTTATCATAAATTATTGATATATATATATTTAAAATTAACTTATTTAGTGTCTGACGTCGAGTGATATTTTAAGTGCATATGGTTTTGATGGCCCATCTGTGACAATCAGCAAGCAACAATTTACCAACTTATGCCCTGCTATCATTTATCAACTGGATGCGGGACCTTGTAAAGAAAAAACCAATACTGAAGTAGTACTACCAGCATCAGCAGATCAATCCAATATGGGTAAGGAATATTTCACTTTCTTGTTTATATAAATGCCGATTTTTAAAAATTTATTTCTGTAAACTTTCAGTTTGGTTGTATGCTGCCATAGCTGTACTTGTAATCAGTTTATCTGGTTTATTGGTTGTGGCAGTTATTCCTGTTTTAAGAGGAGCTTATTATCACAGTGTACTTCAATTTTTAGTTGCTCTTGCAGTCGGTTCATTAATTGGTGATGCTTTATTACATCTTATGCCACATGTGAGATAACTTATTTTTAAACAATATTTAAAAATAAAATGGGATTCTTTTTAGGCACTGTCAGGACATGAACATAAAGAGTGTCACGTAAATGATGACGTGGATCATGATCATCATGATGATTATCAACATTGTATGGAAGAGAATGGTCACCTTGATACAATGGTGTGGAAGGGCCTTGTGGCCGTTGTCGGGATTTTTATATTTTTCATGGCTGAAAGGTTACTCACTGTTTGCAGTTTGCGACGGAAGAAGAAATATGAAGTAAATTGATTTAAAATAAATATGGTTTATTAATCTGTACTAATTTTCATTTAAATCTTTAGGTTCCAGCTAACACATTGATGGGAAATGATCATGATCTTAATAAAACCGACGATGGTTGTAAAAAGAAATATAGTAGTTATCCATATTGCTACGGAGAAGTTACAGTTGATATGTTAAAGGGTATGTTTATATTGGGTTTTTAATGGAGATTTATACTAAGTTTTTAAATGTTCAGGACTTAATGATACTGGTTGTGAAGACCCAGATCACCACAATTGTTTAGAAAAGTCAAGTCAGACAGAAGAATCGAAGCAACAACCAGAGGAAATGAAAATGTTTACTTCTTTGAGGCCTAAAGGAGGAGAGGGTGATCATTTCGATGATAGTGATAATCACGCAGGAGTTGTTACGACACACCGTGACCATAAACATCATGGACATAGTCACTCGCACACACGAGTTCCTTCCTCACTTAGCTCCGTGGCGTGTATGGTGATTATGGGTGACGGATTACATAATTTTAGCGACGGATTAGCCATAGGTGAGTAGGAGTTTGATAAAATAATTTTGTTTTAATGATTTAATTATTGAAATCAGGAGCTGCGTTTGCGAGCAGTATTACCGGAGGTGTAAGCACAGCTATTGCAGTATTTTGTCATGAATTACCTCATGAATTAGGTACGTATTTTCATTTTTTCTCGCTAGTTTCTTTTTAAGTAAAGTTTTATTTTAAATTTACAGGCGATTTTGCCGTTCTATTAAAGTCGGGAATGACAGCTAAGCAAGCACTTGCGTACAATGGTTTGTCATCATTACTCTGTTTCTTTGGGATGGTGTTAGGAGTTGGACTCGGTAATTTGGCCGATGTATCTCCTTGGATATTTGCTGGCGCTGCAGGGATGTTTGTTTATATTGCTCTTGTTGATATGGTAGGTCTCATCAATTTATCTAATCCATTTTGGTAATTATATTATTTAATTTTCAGATTCCCGAATTAAATTCCACAGCAAATGCTGATAATCTTGAACTTTTTCTCCAATTTATGGGTATGCTTTTAGGCGTTACTATCATGTTATTGATTGCTCTTCATGAACATGATTTACAAACAGTGTTTCATTTCACTTGAATCGGTTTTACTTAGCAAGGGGCTTCCATTTAAATTCATTTTTGAACATATTTTACTTACTTTTTTATTACGTTTCTTAGTAGATGACTTAATTAACAAAAAAAAAATCATTAAACAAGATAAGTTCCTGCATGATACTTAATCTGTGATGCAAATTTAATTTTATGTCACAAATCGACATAGATCATGCACTTAAATTTTGTTTATTTTACATGAGAGTTGAGTGTAATGAGCAATAAAGATTTTATTATTCTTTAAGAAATGAAACCTGTTACGCTTTGTATAATCATTGTTTATCACAAAACGAATCATACTACATATACAACTGAAGTGAAACCAATATTCAGCTTTCTTCAAAGTTCCAAGCATCTAATGAGAGGGCGTCGAATTTATCAATTGATGCAATACTAGCATTGTCATCTGTTAGGAAGTAGAATTTAAAAATAATTTAAATGACAGTAAACGAGAAATAAGTACCTTGAGAAAATCCTTCTGAATCAGTCAAAGGTTTAACTGGGTGCAACAAGTCAGGCAAAGACGCTGAGGCTTTTTTACACTGCTTGATGAAAGAGTGATTTTGAAGTTGAGATGCGCTTGGCCTAATAATTAATTTTCCCAATTTGAATTGTTATTGAAATCATCTTTCAATACAGTAACTTACCTAAGACCTGGGTCTCTGTACAAGCACATCTCAACAAATTGATGGAAATATTCGGTAAATCTACGCTGATAGATTGCGGGAATGGAATCTTTCCTCATGCTGCTACTGCCTGCTACGCTTTCACCTACACCCGAATCCCCTGTAAATTAACTAATATTGATGCACATTAAATTATTTTGATGGATCGAACAAACCAAGTTGAGTTCCGTCATCACCAAGATCTTCTTGAATGGTTTTAGCATCAATCGGCCGAGGAACAACCCCTCTCACTTTCTCTAATAGCATCTTAATTGCATTTTTAATAATTAACTAAAATTTAAGTAAGAAATTTTGTTTTGGTTACCTGAGTTGGTGGCATATCAGCAAATGGTACTAGTCCATTTGCTAATTCACATGCCGTAATTCCAACACTATACATGTCTGATTTTGAATCATATCCCATTAAATTCTAGATAAATTAAAGGTTAATATACAGGAAGAAATGAAAAGTTATTTATCTTGCCTGTTCTAATACCTCTGGACTTAACCAATTTAAATTTTTAGTACTATCTTCTGGATAATTGTGAACAGTTCTTTCCCGTATACCATTCTGCACTAAATTGTAAGAATAACGAAGTCCACTTAAACACACTTTTCCAAGCCCTGAAATTAATATGTGGCTGGCTTTAATACTCCTACATACAAATAAATTATTAGAATGACATTAACAAATTTTCACTTTTTTGAGCTTTACCTATGAATGAAACCTCTTTGATGAATATATTCTAAGGCTTTTAGAACATCTTTAAAAATAAGAGCTATAACAATTTCAGGTAACCCTTCAGAAAAGTGAGCAAAAATCAAATCTCTAGCAGATCCTAAAACACACAAATTTCTTTAAAACACTATGGGGGGTTACTTTCTAGTAATTTACCAAAGGACATCAAAGGCATCACAGCCCATATTTCATTGTGTGATACAAAACTACATAAATATGGCAAAAGATTTTCATGTTGCAGTTGCTTAGTCACAAGAATTTCATTCTGAAATTGACAAAAGATGATTAGATTAATTTTGCTGATTTGAATATACCTTTTAACTACTTGAATTTTAGTTAAGTCTTGATCAGTTTTTTCTAGATTAGTTCGCCTAATTGCCACTGATTGATTAGTGGGAATGTATTTAGCTAACGAAATTGTTGCTGCACTATTACATCCATGGCCTACAAATAAGTAGAGTTATCTCATTTGCAACTAGAACTCAATTGAAACATTTGTCTTTACCAATAACAGCTATTAGCTGGTATTTAGTAACATCAGTTTCATAGTTAATCATGTTGTTGTCCCCGGTTAGAAAGGGCAGAGTTTCTGAGAGTTGAACTGAACCATTCTAACGAAAGAAAAACAAATTTAATTATTGCTCTTTTGATTTTAATCACTCACACACACCTCTACCAGTGGTTGGTAAGCACTAATATCAGGGTCCAAAGGTAACTCCTCTGGAGAGTCGCTGATCTGTGTGCGCGAGAAGGAACACGGGCAATCAGGCTGCAGAAAAATTACATTACACACTTCTACTATAACAAATTTCAACTACAAAGCGCAAATCACGAGTGTTTTAAACAGTAAACAAAGGAATAAATATAGCAAAGGTAGAGTTTGAGTAAGTTACTCACCAAGAATGACATTGAACCAACAGCCAACATGAGTTTAACATGCCACAATCACCACTCTTGTTAAAAAAGATTCTGTAGCTAAGTGTGTACAGTCATAAAGCCTACCCAAAGAGGATTGAGAGACAGTTTTTAAAGAGTACAAATGTTAAAGCATGGAAAAAGGCAGCTTTTTGAAACATGTAGCATCTAGATTGGATTTTACCTGTCACGTGTACTTAAATACTCTTATATTTTTGTAACTGCAAATCTGTAAAGTATGTAAACAAAATGTACCAGTATTAAATAAGGTATTCGTATTAAAGTGCGGTGGGTTAAGAAAAAAGAAAAAATAGAATCATTTATACAGCTTATTTCACTGAAGACCAAGTACAGCAGCAATATATTCAAATAAAATAACGTGATTACCCTTCGTTCAATAATTTATTGCGAAAACTTCGATTTTGTCGCTACTATCGGTGGATCGTCGTGAGATTAACGCCACCTAGTAACAACTTTTACATTAAATGATTTCTATTTTTATAAAAACTACATATTTTTACTTTTTAAAATATATTATTCTTAAATAAAAATATTTATTACGGTAATTTACGTTGGGCCTAGAATCCCTTAGAAATGATCAATGCAGCAGCGCCATCTGCATTCTGCAATCGCAGCACACGTGCTGCTCCCCGAATTTGAAGATGATCAGGTTATTTATACCGATAAAAAGCAATCCACGTTTGACATTGGAAACAATTAGTCGAAAACTTACCACTATACAACCCGAATTAGATTTAGATTTTTTAAAAAATCAAGAGAACATCAACCAAATAAAAGAAGACATAACCCGAAGACCTGGAACCAAAAATGTAAACATAGGAAAAATTATCGACTTGTATAACCAACTGAAATCGTGCATTAATGTCGAAGAAACTCGAATTATAAGGGAACAGTTGCTAGAAGAAGCCATTAGATTGCCTAATCAAACAGATCCTGCAGTTAGAAATCTAACCGAACCAAAACTTTTAGAAAAAGTTGGTCGCAAACCGGACGCAAACTATGCTTGTCCAAAATCTTTAGAAGAAGTTCCTTTAGATAAAACTTACCAAGTAATACCAGCTTGCCGCCGATTGCTCCGCACTCAGCGTCTGGGGAAAATAACTGGACCTCGTACATACTATCTCCAAGGCCCATTGGCAAAATTAGAGCAAGCTCTTGTTAATTTTAACTTAAAAAAATTAATTGGAAAAGGATTTAATTTAGTGTCTGTTCCCGATTTGCTTCACCCTAAAATTATTAACGCATGTGGAATGAATACTGAAGGTGACAGAACACAGGTCAGTTCTCAAGGTAGTTGATTTTAAGATTTTGGATTATATGATATAAGTTTTATAGGTTTATTTTCTGGATGATTCGACGTATGTTGAACCTGTATGTTTATCGGGCACATCTGAAATGGCGCTAGCTGCATTCTATGCGAATAAAATTCAACCAATAGACGTTTTACCTTTGAAAATGGTAGCCACGAGCAGGTGTTACCGAGCTGAAGTTACAAAAATAGTCAAAGAAAGAGGACTTTTTAGGTTTAAAATTTATTTAATGTTTCCTGCGATATAAAATGTAAATTTTGTATTTGTATAGGGTTCACCAATTCACTAAAGTCGAAATGTTCGGCATAACAGCAGATGAAACTCACCAAGAAGGAGCAGATCTTTTGAATGAATTTGTTTCACTTCAAAAAGAACTATTTACTGAATTGGGGCTCCATTTTCAAATATTAGACATGCCGCCAGGAGATTTGGGTGCACCAGCTTACAGAAAAATTGACATAGAAGCGTGGATGTCTGGAAGAAAAATATTTGGAGAAATATCTAGTGCTTCAAACTGCACGACATACCAAAGTCGCAGGTTTGGGATAAAATACAGGAACAAAAATGGTGACATTAAACATTGCCAAACAGTTAATGGAACTGCTTGCGCAGTTCCGCGGATGTTAATTGCCTTAGCAGAAACTTATCAGAAACCTGACGGTTCTATAATAGTGCCAAATGCTTTAAGACCTTTCATGAAAAATGTAGATGAAATTAAAGAAGATAAGTCTTCACCAAAGTTGACATGGTTGAAGTTAAAGAGTTAAATGTGTTGTAAGCAGCAAATAGTGTAGTCGTTTATTTCATTTGGTAGAAATGTAAATGAGATACAATGTTTTTTGTAACTACTATTTTGTTTCAACAGTCATTAATAACCTGTTTGCCCCAAGTTATGAGGTTAAATAAACAACACATAGAAGAGAAACCATTAATTTTCCAGTTTACTCTTTGATCATATTGAATAATTTTAACATAATAATATTTCAGTAAACAATTTATTCAATACGGCAATATGTTTTCGTTTGGCTTCATGAAAATAAGTCAACAAATCATTTAGGTAACCTCTTTGATGATACAATTAAATAGTTCAAAAATTTTATTTCTAATATATGTATATATTAACCTCTAAAATTACAGGTGCAAAATTTAAAATAGTGCAATATAAACTCTGGTTTTCAATCCCATAAA
>JAQGAS010000474.1:0-48257 GCA_034686365.1 Pachymerium ferrugineum | reverse complement strand
ATTTATAATAATGTGTAAATAAATGGAGAATAGCAAAGCGCTTTTATTGCCATCTCTCGGTTGAATTGACAGTTAAATGTTTAATTGAGCTCGCTAGTGTCAAGATGTGGATAGATATGTTCCTTTTTGTTAAAAATTTATTATTAATTTTTTAATGTAATTATATATTTTTTTATAATTGTTGATCGTATACTGGAATTTTTAAATGAGGACATTGCGGTCTCTGCAGTATAAAATATTATCGGAAACTTGGTGTATTAAATCATTAATCTTTCACTAAGAGTTAATGCATTAATAGAATATTCATGTCCACATTTTTCCTCTATATGCAAGTTTAAATAAGAAAAATTTTTGATTAGATTTAGCATCAAACTAAAGCTATATAAATACACAGTTTGTTTCTTTTAATGAACTGCTAAAACTAAATTCAATCGGAAAAAACTAACAACAATTTCATATTGGTTAAAGTTGAAATATTTGAAAATCAATTATTTTTTATTTTCTGGTTGTTTTTTATATTTAAATGTAGTTTTTAAATGCATTCTCTCGAATCATTATTAAAATTTATATTTTCCTTTTAAGCGACCCATGTAAAACATAAAATAATAATTCTCCTTTGCCCTTCGGTTAGAGGAACCTTTGGTCAACTTTATAGTCAAGACGTTTATCGATTTCGTTTGCTCTAAATAAAATTTGTTCTTTAAACAAAACTTTTAGCAAAACAAGAAAAAAAATTAAAAAATGCAAATACGTACATAAAATTAAATTACACTTGGCAGCTTTTCCTGCATCGCATTCCCCAATAAATACTGATGCAGAAAAGCTATTTTGTGAGAGATGCGTTAAAAAGTGGAATAAAAAATGTTTTAAAAAAATTCAATTTATTTATGTGCAATGGAAGAAAACTTCAATACACCAAATAAAAAAAAACAAGCCAAATATATAATAAAATTTTTTTTCAAGACCGTTCTGCACCGACAAAATACTGTCCTACCCATCCTCCTCGAGACCGTTGTTGCCTATCAGTTGCAGGATTGCTCAGACGACGCAGTACAGCCGGACCAACGCTGCTGCCGAGACCCAACCAACCGAATAAAACGCAAACAAAAAATAGACAGAGCAACACCAAAGGGGTTACACCAACAGAAAATGCTACATAAACGCCATCCCTATTAATCATGACGCATGAACGACCACATTTTGGACACACATATTGCTGACTTCCAGTCATGGAGCGAATCTGTCCACCCATTGGCATTGCCATTTGATTGATGCCTGATTTTCGGCGGTGTAGCCTGCCCAATTTTTTATTGCCGTCGTTGTCTTTATCAGGAGTAGCCAATGCTGTTGACCATGTTCCTTGCCAATCGTCAAATTTGTCTAATAATAGTAATGAAATAATAGATTTCACATAGTTTGATTACTTATTAGGTTTAAAATTCAGAGTTCTTCATTTTTCGACAATATGCTAAAATTTAGTGTAGATTAATAATTCTACAGGTCGTAAGCGCAGGCATGGCGGGGGATATTATGCATCAGTAGAAAAGGAATTTTTTTTTTTTTTTTTAGTTCGTTGTATCCAATTATTTATTTACTTCTGACATGACATTCGGATGCAAAATAAGCTCATTTGCATTTTTATTATGAAAAATATTCCAAAATGTTTTTGGTAAGTTTCATAAAGTTGTTTACCTTACAGAACAATAACAAATAAATATCAATATTACCTTGTGTATGAGCAGTCGTCTGTCCGTCCCCGAGAGAATTATTACGATCAGAGCGAGACCGTAATCGTCTTATGGCCACCGGAATACGACTTTCTTTGCGCATCAAATCACCAATATCATCCATATCACCTCCATCCCTACCGGAGCTGTCCAACCCATGTTTCGGTTCCTTTAGGTCGTCATACATGCTAGTTGGATCACCGTCTTGCATGAATCCTGTCAGTGTATGGTTGTATTTGCATCTTTAATTTTATTAATACCTTTGTCCCGGATATCCAAGAAATTTAGTAAATCCATTCCGCCCACGTTCATTGGCCTGGGAGCATTGTAAAACGTCATTGCTTTAAAAAATTATATAAAAATTAGGACTAAATACACTTTATGTTACATGATTTGAACTTACTAACGTCTTTTTTATAACTTTTTTTTAAAAACCAGCACTCATTTAAAGAACTTAAACAAAGGGAAACATTTTTTTCAAAATAGATAAAACCTTGATGAAATTAAAACATTTCATTAAAAAAAAAAAAAACTCAACATTAATCTCATGGGAAACAAGAAAAGAATAAATTTCTGAAATGATGTAGCGCACACGCAATTCAATTTTTGTACCCCATTGTCACAAAGTTTTCCAGGTTATTATTGATCACAGTTGTTTGTTCAACCAAGCAATCATCACGCAAAATACCTCTGCATGTTGTCACTAGAGAGCGGTTCAAACATCACAATGCGAACAACCGAGGAAAAATTTGAGAACCTTTGCATCTGACAGCACCATTAAAGTTACAAAAGTATAAACCGGTAGACAAATATGTTTCGATCTTGGAATTTCTTAGAGACTGACTTTTAAAATATTCTGTTGCATAACTTTATTCTTTTGATTGAATAGAAGAAGATTGAATAAAATTTTACATAAAATGATAAAAAAGGGAAGCTTAAAAACTATTTATTTTTTCTTTGTAGTGCGTTTACCAGCATCACCTCTTCGCCGTTGATTAATAGGATTCCTGGGATCATAAATTTCATACGTATCCTCATCTTTAACATTTGCATCTTTTACTTTAATGTCTTTCGACTCAAACTGTAATGTGTGACCTAACCTGAATTTAAAATAACATTTTTAGTTTCAATTAATAAAAAAAATTTAGAGATTTTAACCATTGGCTTTCTTCGTCAACTGATTCCTTTTCTATTTTCTCTTCCTCATTTTCACTATCATCAGTCCCACGCACAGCTAGCAATTTTTTCTGAAATTTAGCTAGTAGTTGAAGTGTTTCTGCTTCTCTGTCAGTTCCTTTTTTCCGTTTTCGAGTCACTCCAAATTTGTCTATTTCGTCCCTAAACTCTGCAACGGCTTCGGGCACTTCACCTTTTACAACTTTCTCTTCTTCTTTTTCTTCTACCGCTTCCACTTTCTTTTCATTCTTCTTTCTGCTCTGCACTATTTCTTTCTTCAGTTGTTTAATCTCCTTCCGAATTGCATCTCTGCACAATAACGAATCATTATAAACTTAGTTTAGAGAGGAAACAATTTTTTTTAAAAAAATCGATAACGGGCCATCCATCTTGATAAAGTTCAGTTTGTCACAGAGAAGCTCAACATAATCAATGTTACACAATTATTTGGCTTGTTAAAGTCGAACTTGTTATATGTTAAATTAATTACACATTCAAGCCATTATAAATTATTGAACTTTGCGAAGTTATCACAACTATCACATAAATGTATAAGAATGTTTTTTCTTTCTTTCTTGTTGACTATTTGTAATCCTAATGCTATTTTTTGTCGATGGTGTAAAGAATATTACACCACAACCAGAAGGTGACAAAATTTTACTGAGATAACTTCCCTGTGCCAAACAATTCGAGGCGATACGGATGTTAATATAAACAAATTTTTAAAATTCATTACAAATTTTAATTAACTAACAGAGACTGTCGACTTGTCTGCGTTCAGATTAAGATGACATTAATTGTGACAGCAGGGTGTCCCACAGGTCATATTTTCTGAATCAAATTAAAAAATGTCCCATTTTCAGATATTATTGAATCCATCAATGAAAAATTCGATTATGGGATGAAGTTTTTATTGAATTTCGAGAGTTTAGCTTGGTTGTTTTTTATTTTTGTATATCAACTTATTTCCCCCCTTTCCCGATTTTTTTTTTTCTTTCTTTCTTTTTTTCTTTGAATTTTGGTCGCTATTTGGTGTTAACTTTCCGCCACTTTTTTAACCACCACTTTGCTCCAAATTGTGATCAACAGGGAGAGCCCTGATGATGTACTGAATATTCATTTTAGTGTTCCCCTCTTACTAACTATTGAACGAATTGATGTAAAACATACGCGATATAACGAAAGTCATAAGTAGTCAATTGAACGGCGATGAATCCAAGTTCATAAAATTCGGAGTTATTCATTTCGAATGTTCTTACACGTATTTTTTCTTTTAATAAATCTGCCTAGCCTGCCTAAAGGTCTATAAGTTTTTTAATGAACCTTTAGTTACATCTCTTACGGTTCAAAACTTCTATATATTTAAGTTCAACCTGTGTTAATCACAATTCAATTGCCATCTTTAACTTTTCATGTTCGCATTCTAATAACAGATATTTTGTTTATCAATTCATTCAAAAGTTTACAAAGATAACCCAGTATTGTGAGAGATTATAAAAGCGTAAAATAAAATAATTACTTTTTATCTTCGTCGTATGTTGCTTCCATAAATGATGAAGATCTTTTGCTTTGTAAAGTTTTGCCTTTCTTTAATTTGTTTCTAACTTGATCCAATTTTATTTCTAAGGGAATCTCTTCTTCGACCTAAACAAAATAAAAAAATTACATAAAACTATTATGCTATTACTTAAACTGACCTCCTCATCCCCTTCATTTGCTGCTTCTGGCTTTTCACCTTCAGTACCAGTTTTTGAACTTAATTGGGGATCTTCAATTAAATCATGACTGCTTTTACTTTTGTCTCGATATTCCTAAAAGTTATTACATTGTAAAATTACGTATAAAATCGAAAAAAAAAATATTCTTCTACCTTACTTTACTAATTTTATTAACTTCTTCTTCATCTTCCTCGGCTTCGTCGCCAAATGATAGCAAATTAAAATTTCTAAAATAATGAAATCAAGTTTGTAGATTTAATGAACACGTAATCTCATTATACACCTTTACTTTGTGGCTTTTGATTTTGATTTAACTTCGTTCTCAATATCTTTCTTATCATTTTTATCCACGCGAGGAACAATATCATCAAATGGGTTTTTTAATACTACTGTTCCTGTTAATTTTGGTGGGTAAAGTGGTCGCTCATTTTTATCAACTAAGCAGTCTTCCAGTTTGAGCATATTAAATAACGTATCACCAGCCACCTATTAGATACACGAATATGACTAAAAAAAAAAAAAAATGAAAGCGAAAAGTAATACTTTTCCAAAAATTGTGTGCTTGTTTTGCAACTCGTTGGCTGGTGCCATGGTAAAAAAAAATTGACTCCCGTTGTCATCTTTTTCCGAATTAGCCATAGCCACCAGGCCTCGACGAACAAACCGTAATCGCGAATGAAACTCATCCTGTGAATGTTAAATTTGTTATAATACGTAACGTATTGAAAGTATATATGTATTCAACTCACTTTAAATGGGGCGCCGTAAATCGATTCACCACCTTCACCAGTGCCAGTAGGATCACCTCCTTGCACGATAAATCCTTTCACAATTCGGTGAAATATCGTATTGTCATAATAACCTTCTAGACATAACTGTACGAAATTACGACACGCTTTCGGAGTTTCCCGCGCCCAAAGTTCAATATCAACATCGCCCACCGTAGTTTGTAATAAAACCTACAAAATGATTGGTTGAATTTTGTAAATTACTAATAATAATTGTTTACCTTTCCCAGTGTTGGAGGTTCCTGAATGTATATGTTACTCATTTTTAATTTGAATGCAGGTTCGCCATTAGCACTACCGCGAAAACTCAAGATTCGAATTCTGATTGGTTGCCATTTAATAATACGGTCCTTTAAATATGGCAACCGCCATGTGGTTATTTGGAGTAATAATAGTTTTATTATTAATCCGATTATTACTAGTTTTATTTCAAATACACAGCAGTAGACAGCTAATAGATAAAATTAAAAATGAAAAGAACACAAAAACTATGATACCTCTTGGTTCCGGTAGAAATAATTCAAATTCAATTGACATATTGCATTAACTTATTTGTTTATTACATTTTTAGGAGGGCATACGATGGAAATGCTTCGATTGATAAACAATTTGGGACCAAAATTTTCTCCTAGAATTTATGTGATAGCAAAAAGCGATAAAATGAGTCAAGAAAAAATAACGAAATTACATTCATCTGACAACATTGATGTACGAAAGTTAAAATTTCTCGAGCATAAAAAAGGCTAATAGATATTTTTATTATTAGCATAAAATTATTGCAATTCCAAGAAGTCGAAAAGTCCTGCAATCCTATTACACAAGTGTTGTGACGACAATTTACGCCATTCTGTATTCATTAATAGTGACAGCCAAAAACCTACCTGACTTGGTGACTGAATTATGTTTACGATTAATTTAGAAAATAATTTGTTTTAAATTTTTTTTTAATACTATAACAATAACAGGTCATATGTAATGGACCAGGAACTTGCATTCCAATTTGCTTAGTGGTATTTTTATTTCGGGTATGTATTAAAAAAAACTTATACACTTTGTGTAACAATTAAATTTTTTATTTGTAGGTTCTAATGATAAAATCTATCAAAATAATCTTTGTAGAAAGTATTTGCCGTGTAGAAACAATGTCTCTATCAGGAAAAATTTTATATTTTTTTGCGGATGAAGTTTTAGTGCAATGGCCAAATTTACAAAAAAAATATCCGAGAACCAAATATATAGGCAGATTGGTATAAGTGTTAATAAAACGAAATGAAAGTAAATGACGGAATTCTGTTGACTTCATTAGTATTACTTTGAAGTTCAAGAAAATTATTATAAATCAGTACTAATTAGTAGTAAATTTTCCTCTAGAGTGCGCCACCGTTCAGTAACCTACGAAAATCAATAGTGCTTGATACAAAATTGCAACGTATTTATCATTAAATCTTTGTAAAATTAAACCAAACTGTCATTAACACTCATCCAGGCTTATCATAAAGTAAGTTAATATACCTAATTAGTCTCCCGAGTTTGTTTACCTACCGACCCTCTAGTGACGTCTGCACAGATCCACCAACCTCCACATCCTCTGTTACCTAGCGACCGGTGACATTACTAAAGCAAAAATCTACTTCGAAATCTCAGTCGTGTCTTACTCTTCAACCGAAAAAACTATGAGTTAAAAATGCATTTGGACAGCGAGGTGCCTTCGGTACCAAGTGCCTGCACCAATGCAACGAAAATGTTTAATGAATACCTGGCATGGTTGAACTCCAATTGGAGTACATCAGCGAGACGCAAAACAAGCGAAGACCCACCTGTCGAACCCGAAGAACAAATAGATGCTGTCGTTTATATCGTAGTAGTACTGCTCTTTTATTCTTTTGGAATTATTTTCATGATGGTTAAATACATGAAACACGAACATCGCGAATGGGAAGAATCCAAATTATACATGAGATACATGAAAGCTGCCAGGGAACAGGGAACGAATCGTGGAAAACTAACCAATAGACTTGCGTTGCAAGCACTTAATACTGTCAATGCGATTCCTCAAACGACTCAAATTTCTGGAAAAGTCACTTTTGTTTAACAGAACTATTGTTATACAATTTGATAGATGTTACGAATGGAAAAATTTGTATCTAATATACAAGCTCTTAATAAGCAAAGATTTTTGTTGTACAACGTGTTATATATGAGTATGTTGATTATTCCGAGCTGGTTGATTAATAAAATAATGTTAAATCATTTTTTGTCTGATTTTTCCAGTTACCGCTGGGTACATTTCTGATATCAGGGTTGGGAGTTTGCGCAACGCCCTTCTAAGCGCGACATGTGCGGCGTTGAGTACCTATGAAGCCGTGGGTTGGTAATGTTTTATTTCCCTTAAAATTTGTGACAGCAATATCCCATCTATGAACAAATTTTGGAATCGATTCCATTTTATCATCAGGTTTCATGTACAAAGTTATTGTGTTCAATGCGCAGAATTATATTTTTGTGAAATGTCTAGTTGTTTGCAAGGTCTCTTGATAGTAATAGTTAATTTGACGGTTAACTTTAACTTGGCGGTGATACGCCTAATGAGATAGGTGTTGCTGCGATAAAACATGTTCGTGGTATTTGCGAGAGAAGCCAATCTCCCATCTTTCCCCAGCGAATAATTTTTATGCTTCGTGAGAAGAATCGATAATTACAATCTTGACATTCTGCGTTTCTTGTACGTAGCAGATATCCCGAAACTGTTGCACATCGAAAGGCATGAAAAAATTTTGACAAGAATAATATTACAATAAACATTTTAAGGCCATTTCTTTATTGATAATATGGACCACCAGAACTAATACAGATAAAGCAACAAGAACAACTAAACATCAAAATATCCCTTGATTATTACCTATTTTAAAGCATTTACAATTATCACAATCAGTGTATTAGGCTTACTACATTGCTTGAAGTAGTAAGAAAAATATATCTTAATAAATCTTATTAATCTTACAAGAAATGTGACTTATTAATTTTTGCAATGAGGAATAGAAAAAAAATACCTTTGGTATGATATACAGACTAAGGCACGAATTCGTCTGCAAAATGTGAGTAAGGTAACTGCCAAGAGATTATTTCTCACCAAAAATATTTTCAAACATAAGATTGAAAAATAAAATTTTAAAATCTTTTAATACCTTGACAGTTTTACCCTGAGATGATCCAAACAAAAAATATGAAAAAATGTTTATAACTTATAAATCTAAAAATAACCATAAGAAATACAATCAACTTTGATAAGT
This sequence comes from Pachymerium ferrugineum, assembly GCA_034686365.1. Classification (NCBI taxonomy): domain Eukaryota; kingdom Metazoa; phylum Arthropoda; class Chilopoda; order Geophilomorpha; family Geophilidae; genus Pachymerium; species Pachymerium ferrugineum. Next base: position 39,558 of record JAQGAS010000474.1, on the reverse strand, counting down.
ACCATTCAAAATAATCTGTTAATAAAGAATTGCACTCCACTTCACAAACCAGAACTCACGTTATCTTACAATCCACAGCCAATCTTATTTTACAACTAACATTCATGTAAATTATCTTCTTACATGTCCCAGTTCCATTTGAATTGAATAAATATTAGTATTCTAACGAAATACACCAAAAGGAATTTAAGAGCAGCAACAAAACTTGAGTCACCTTCGATTTAAAAAAAAAAAGGTAAATTAGTTGTGATTAACACAAAATTCACAAAATAATGTTATTGAAGCAGGTTAATGGATGATAAAGGTTGATTTTTTTATGACGACACCTTATAAATCTCAGACGACCAAATGAGGCGTAGAAGAGGAATAGGATGGACGGCTATCCATTAGCAAACTGAGGAAAGAAAAGGAAAATGGCAAACAAAACTTACCAAATTATTTATTCAGCATGTAGTTTTGCACGTTTACATATGAACAGTTTCGTGACTGCAAGATAGAAAATAAAATATTCCTAGTTACCCCCACAACAAAAAAAAAAAAAAAAAAAAAAAAACTAAAGAAATAATAAAATAAAACCAAAATTTATGGGGTAAACTTTAAAAATTTTAAGTATTTGAAAACAGTGTGACCATTTTTGAGTAAATTTCTCTCCTTAACTTCCTGCTCATTTCTTTGAACAGTGTTAACCACACCTGTGCCAGATGTTTATCATTCAATTCAAACGTCACTTTCAATTCGCTACTGTATTTTGTCCGAAAATCAAAATAAATGAAATAAATAAATAAATAATTCAAATAATTTTTAAGATGGACTGTGGATTCGTACAAATTAAAAAAAAAAGAATAAAATTTGACTTTTAGTAATTACTTATCCATCTCATCAAACATTTTATTTAAGTGACCAGATCAAGAAAATGTTAACAAGTATTAACAAACTTACAGGGTGTGATAATTATGTTCAGTGCGTGCTCGGTAGAACTTGTAACCGACGAAAGCAATGGCAAGCAAACCGAGTGTCAACACAATTCCGCCAATGAAGCTAGCAGTACTGAAACCACCGTTGTTCGACGTTTTGCTTTTGTCAGTAGAAGTTGGCGCATTAGAAACCGGGCCTAAAAATAAAAGTTTAAGTTTGGTTATTGTCTTTCAATTACAATAGTTACTTGTTGTGCTTGATTGGGTGATTTCTGTGATAGTTGACTGAGTTGTAATTGGAGTTGTTACAGTAGGATCAGTTGGTTTAGATGCTTCGGTTGAAGTCGAATTTGTAGACGATACATCAGGGACAGGTGGCTTTTGAGTGGAGGTGGATGAGTTTGACGTTGGTGGCGTTAATGGCGGTAAAGCTGTTGAACTTTCTTCAATGAAGAAAAAAAAAATGTAATTAATCGTGGTATCAAAGCAACTAAGCACTAGACCTTTTGGTCAAATCAGTGTCAATTTGTGTAGTAGTTTACCATAAAAGTGGCTACAACAAGCAAACTAATATTAACATTCGTCTATTAAATCTTTTTAAAATTTTAATTTAACAAATTATTAGTTTATGCAGCTTAATTGATGGTATCTCAAATAAGTAGGCCATGTGATTTTAGAGTTTAATCCTCATCAAGATTAGAAGCTAGATTGAACTTTACTCCCAACGGGATAACAAAATTAAAATTTCAAAAACATATTTTAATGCCTCTTAACACAAACTGTTTTTCATCTCAACTCTCAATCCATGATTTTTTCCTAATCAAACAGAATCTACACCTCTATTGTTGGTACTTTGCATCACCTTTTGAATTTAATCAATTTCATTAATCCTGCCACCTTATCTTCCAGTCAATCCTAATATTTTAGTTAGAAGATTCCTTTCCAACTTTTAAAAAATTAACTGACAGTAAACTTGCTTTCCTTATAAAAATACAAACTGTCTCAGATAGCTTGCATTCACACAGATGTAAGTGTGTGTATAATCATTAGTTCCTTCTGACATTTGAATCCTGAGTCTGCCGAAGCTCGGAAGGAAATTCTTAAACTTGATAATCTAACGTTTTTGGAGAGCTACTGCTAAAAGCGCTATCAATCCTAACAGTCGCTTTTTAATTTAAAGTAATTACCATTTTTTCCGCCTGCAGTTGAGTTTTCTGCGTCTGAAAAAAGAAAATAAATTGAGAATTTTAAAATAAAAAAAATAAATTGAGAATTTTAAAATAATAAAACACTGGTTCAATATACCGCATGTCTCAACAATCAAGGAACAATTCTCAGATTTGGTTTCCGTAGAATTTACGCAAAGGAATTCTGGAAAGAAAAATTAATTTAAACATAAGGAACAAGGAAAAAAAAAAGACTTCTATTTAGTACCAGTTTCGTTAGCACCCGTACAATTCTTGCTTACGTATTTACACGACTCAGTTGTGATACATTCTGAACAATTCTTAATGGTTTCACAAGAAACAGTGTCTGGAAAAAAATAAATGCAAAATTACTTCAAACTCCATTAAACTAATTAAAAGAAAAACAATCAATACAAACAAGTACAAAACAAGCCAGTTTTATTCAGCTTTTTAAAAAAATGATTTAATTTAAAGCGCAATAAAGTCAACAATATTTATTCGCACAATTTATCATGTGACTATCAATTGCCTCATCGACTCGTTGGCATGGAAACAACCAAATAAAAACTCCAGGCACGACGTTTTCTCGGAAGTAAAAAATTAAGGCTACACAAACTTATTTAAAATTCAGAAAAATTAAATTTGGTTAATTTAAATAAGAGGATTTCGTAATAATTTAAAATTAGGGTCACGGTGTAATAATAAAACCTGAAACATACGATTGCGTGTTTAAGTATTGATTGTCCCGTAGTCAATTTTCAATTTGCTCTATGACTTTTATACGTTATTAATTAAAGACTTGAAAAGTTATTCTTCCGAGTCGCAATTGATTTTTGTCTAAATGCCAAGTTTAAATATTTTTTATCAATTAATCCATCCATAAAACGCGACGTTGATTAAATAGTTTCAACAATGGAAAACTACATGTAAAAATCTACGAGCAATTTAAAGTTTTTTATTAAGTTAATCGAATTCAATCGAACGCGTAAATATTTAATGAATATTTTTTTTAAACCGACGTTTCGCCATGAAGGGCCATTAATAACTACTTTATTTACCTGGTTTCTTTGTGGGTAAGTTATCCGCTGAATCAACGCAGTTAGCTGAACGTAGTACGCCGAATAGCGCTATTACAATGATATACTTTAAATTCATTTTGTCCACTAACAAATCCTATGGTCGAGTTGCTCTAGCGCGATCAATCCTGTTAAATAAACGCTGTAGCTGGGTTTGAGTCCTCCTCGACTCGATTAAAATCGGAAATGATTTTGATATTTCACCTTTTCCCAGTTAGATTAGTGAAGTAAAGTGACACCTTCCGCTGACTTGCCAACGTGTCAATCCATACGGAAGTATGCTAGAAATCGACTGTCCTCGATTTCGGAATCACAAGCCGGCAAGCAAAGACACGCATGCGTATAATGACGCAGAATACTCTATACACCAGGGCAATGACATTAATGAAATTTTGCGAGGACTTTTTAAAAGATAACTAATTTTTTACATGAATTTTTTTAATAATGGAAAAATTATAATTTTATAAATGTAATATCATATGGCTTATGACATGCGCATGCGCAAAACAGCTTGGTAGTGGCCAGGGTCGTGGATGTGGATGGTTTCTTATAAATGACGAAACCTGTGATTCGTTAAATAAGTAATTAATATAATTTATTATTATTCCTTATTAAATGCTACATTTTATTTTTTAGAGAAACCAAAAGCTAATTGTAAGCCAGCGTGGTCATACACATCAGACAAGTAATTCAAGTAGGCCTTGTTTATAGTTAAGGCATGATGGCTAACTTCCTCGCTGTCCAAACTGGCGCCAAGGTCTGTTATGAACTTCTTCAAATCTTCTTCTAATGATTCTAATTTCTTTATGGCATATTCGTCATCCTGAAAATTATTTATACTGTGTCGTAGATGCAGACGACATTATTCATTAAGTTTTCGGATTACCGCCGTAAAGTTTCTGTAGAATTCTACAAAGTTTTTGGAGAATTCTGCAGAAAACACAAAATAAATAAACTTTATGTGGAAGCTGACTATGATTCAGCAGGACTTTTCCCATTAAATGTCTTGCCTGTCACCCAAAGAATTGTGTGCAAATTTGTTTGAACTGAGTAGGGTTAAGCTTAATCTATAATCTAACCTAACCGTACTAATTTTAATTTAGTATCAATTAACTAATTGATATAAAACTATTTTTAGGCCGAACGCCTTCGAAATTTTTATTATTTCAAGATTCGTAAACAGTGGAAATTATATATTTTTTTGAAACTGACCTTTAAGTTATCAAAAAAATTTGGTACGTTATTACCAGTAACAACTCCCAAATCATCTAGGTCTCCTGTTAACATTGTACCGTCTTCCAAAACTAGTTCAAACGTAATTGAACCGCAAACAATTGGCAGGCACAGTGCAAAAATAACGCAAAAAAGGAGATTAAAAATCATTTCTTTAGTAAGCCAGTAAATATTACACTTGTAACGAACTTTCTGAGTCTTCTAAAAAAATTTTGCTAAAAGTTATCAGTAACATTTTGTATAAAATAACCGGAAGAAATCTGCAAATGTCATAGGAAATGGAAATGTTCCCTTTGTGATCTTTATTCTTTAGTTACTCTGTATTGTTATTATAACTTAAAGTATTGTGGGTGAAATAATAGTGAGTTTGCCTTATGTAATAATAGTAACTTTGCCTTATGTTTATACCAACAAAGTGTAAATATAAGTATAAGATAAGGATTGTGCAAACTTACTAATGCAAGTCACTTTTTCATGTATTAGCACTAAAACAATCGTTTCAAGGTATTAGGGTAGTAGTGAAACAGCTGCTATAATGATATTCACTGCCACACTGATGTTATTATAAAATACACACTGCGTTAATTACCATAGGTTCAAAAAGAGCTTACTCTTTATTACATAAAAATGTTACTCATATGACAGGTCTTATAAGAAATTTGGAACGATCAAATTATTATCAAATTGAATTTCACTAATGTTTTTTTTTTCTTTAGCAGATTAAAAAAAATGTTCGATTGGATGAGGATATCAAACGGTCGCGTGACCTAAAAGGTAGCAGTGCTTACAGTAGCATTGCCGCACGCAACTTTACAACAACTCCGGTACCGTTATTTTCATTTACTATTCTTGTGTTTAAATCGATATCATTATTTAAAACCATGGATGGCAAGAGCATAAGTTTAGTTTCGAGATAGGGATTACTTTTACGATTAATTGGTCATAATTGATGGGCTCACATTGAGATTACAATGTTAGATCGTATATTCAACGCTGGGGACCGTAATTAACCAAGTTTATTAGTTTTCTGTGTGGCAGGACCTACCTGGCTTCTATCAACTATTAGCCAATGATTGCAATGACTAAAATTTAGCCAAATTTTAGTGGTAGCTTTAAGTGGTAGCCACTCCTTTTAGTGTTGGGACTCGAAGAAAATTTTGCAAATTTTTATCATGCGCCAGTTCAGATGAACGTTCGCCAATGGCGAATTTTTGTACAGAAATGTAAGAAAATTTAGTATAGATTTGGGAATTCTCCAATGGTCAGTTCTGGTAATTTCTATTTTCTGATATTTAGTTTTAGTTCCCAGAAATTGATATAATTAGCCAGAAATATTGCTTTGTATTTGAGAAAGTTCAAAGAGTTTAACAAATCAGAAACAAATCGGAAACAAATCAGATTAGAAACAATATTGTTTTTTTATGCCTTTCTCCTCAATATTCGTCTTATTCGAATCTTTAAATCAATTATATATATTTTTAATAAGAGTATTTAATAAGAGTAGACTTTAACTGACTGTGTTCAAAATTTCTCAGCTTAAATTTTTAATGAATGTCAAATTTATTTATTTTCTTGAATTCCAACAAAATTTGAATTACATTTCATCTTCAGTCTTAAAAGTTAACTGTAACCCTGCATTTTCAAACACATCCGACCAGTAATTTAAAAACACCTCGGTAATGGCATTCGAATATTCATTTTTCTTATGTTCTTCTAAAGACGAACTGTTGTTGCCAAACCTCTTTTTCAGTTTCATTAGTTCCTTTGTCATTTCCTGAAACCTTTCTTTGGGGTAATCATAATGCTGAAAATAAATTAATTCATAAGATGAAAGAAAGATGAGGGTTTACTGAGCAAAAATCTTACTTTTAAATCATTATAAAAGTTTGGCCGATATTTACGAGTTGTTTCATCCAGCTCCTCAAACTTTCCAGTGAGGAGTGTACCATCTTCTAACACAAGTTCAAATGTAGGGCTTCCAAAAACAAGTGGTGTCGTAATAAGCTCACAGAAAAGAATTAAAATAAGTTTCGTAATCATCACTTCAGATTTACTGATGGAATTAATTTCTCAAGCTTATTAGTTTCCTTCACTCGAGAAATATAACGATTTAACCTTTAAATTAGTGGAAGGTCAGGAAAAATGTTAAACATTTAGCATTCTGACACATTGATAACGGTTGAGGAGACTTTTCTATTCTACTAAAAATGGGGAAGTGCAAATCGCTAATTTATTCGAAAATATAAGTTTCGCATTGCTTCTTATAATTTTGGCATTTTAACTCTTCCCTCCGCTTGTTATTTGAAATCAGGTCCTATCTTGTCAGAAGTAAATAGGTGTAATTATTTAAGATACTTCTGAGTTTAATAAATGGCAGCAACAACCTGTTTGATTGTTGCTTAAAAAGTCATTTTAAGACTATTCAAATCATTTTGTTGCATCATTTGATAATTATCAAACAGTGCAACTTTATATAAACACGATGTAGTCACTTCAGTTCTGCTCTTGATTTATTTAGTTTTTTTTTTATCCATTTTCTCAATCAAACTATTTAATTGGCATGATGTTCGGGAAATCGTGCTTCAAGTGCTTATAAGCGGATCAGAAATGAGGGGCGACAAGTGGTGGGAGGATAGTTAATCGCTAATTTATGACAATGACTAAAAGTGGTCAATTTTTTGTGATGAATGTGAGAACTGGTTGGCCAAGTCAACAAACCAAAACAACTTGGACTCCCCTTAGTCTTGTTAATCATGTTATCATCACCACCCTATTATACCAAGGCAATTATATTTCTAAAAGAATGATACACAAAAACTGTACAAGACTAACGTCCATATCTCGGGATGTCATTATACTAATATTTTTTAAAGTTAAACACTGTCAAAAGAGATTTTATGGTTTTTAACATAGGTCAAATAAAAAGTAGTTTCTTTAGGCCGGTGTACTTAAGTCTGGTTGCAACACTTGGACTATTACAAAAGAAACAATTATTTAACACAAAGTAATAGAAATATTGTATCACGTATGAAGCTAGGGTTTAGCACCTTCATTTAGGTATTTAAGATTCATGATTACCACATACACAACACAGTGAGCATATTGATCATGTGAAAACGTGTCAATTGGTTCGTTTCCACATATTTTACCCTACACCCTTGTCATGAGGGGAGAAAAAAACCATCAACAACCCTCCTTTCATCCTTATAATATGCATGGCAAATATTTAGGGGGACTTCATAACGTGACTTAGCAGCCAAATTGCCTTAGTAGAAATAATGTGATTTTCTCATAGCTGATTGTTCTCTATTTTCAGTTACTGAATATACCAAGGTAGTTTGTAAATAAAAATAATAATAAGTTTAATTAAGCAATCAACTTAAATCTTTCAAAATTCTACTGCCAATGTAATTTTGCGGATTATCTATAAAGTTTGAATTGTCTGTAATTGTCTTAAGAATTTTTCTGATAAATTCGCTTTTTCTGCATTCTGTCAAATTTTACAGCTTTAAAGCAACAAAATTGCATTGCCAATATCGGAGTAGTAGTTACTGCCAGTAGTAAGTACTACTGGCTGGATTAAGGAAAAAGTCTTGCTTTCAATAGTGACCTTTTTTCAATTTCAAGTCACTGCAAGTCCAACTACATAATAGATAACTAGACATTTGCGTGCAGCATGAATGTACCGTAAAGGTAATGGTTACCAATCAATTTTTATTGCTTACCATTTTATATTTTTTTAAGAGGGAAACATTGCATATTTTTTCTTTAACTAAATACCCATCCGTGAAATGCTACTGTCACTAACACCTCAGTGTCACCACAATACCCAGCTTAGACTGCTGCCTCTAGTAAATGCTAATGATCACATTCACATACAAACTTTAATTTTGTCACATACACGTTGAAGCATTAACGACTGTACATATAATTAATGTTCAAGAATTAACTAAATTATCAAACGGCATTTACTTTTTACTTTTTTTAAGAACTACTTTTCCAAGGCAACTACAATATAAATGATTTGATCTAGATTTTATTTAAATGATAATTTAATTCTGCATTGCCCATATGGTTTAAATAGTTTATTCTTTAGGCACCCCCTTATAAATCTGCGTGTTTGACAGGGCATGAAATTACTGCAATTCAATAGACGTCAGATTAAACCCACATACTGTGGATTGAGAACTATTAATTAGAACCATTAAACCATTAGATAAATTAATTTACCGCTAAAAAATTATTAAACCTACCAAAAAATGTATTCGTAATTTTTTTTTTACAATAAAGAATTGATTTTTTTAAAAATTTGTCTAAGTCTTCTCAACATACTTAAAATTTACAATGGAAACTCGAGGCTATAGATTTTGGGTTTTATCTTGAAAGAGCAGACGTTGTTCACCAGCGCAGCAGGAAGAGGCACCACTGGTTAATGATCCTTGACGGAAGAGGCTAGTTTTCAAACTGGTTTAAAATTTTATGTTTGTTTAGAAAAATTAAAACAGTATGTTTTTAATTACGGAATTAAATTTAACTAGACTATCGCTTAAAATTTTATTGCAAACTACTAACTAGTTAAAGCAATTTAGAAAAGTTAATCAAAGAAAGATAATAATTAGAAACAATATATATATATATATATATATAAGAATTGCATATTCATTCATTCTGAAAAAAAATATTTATCTAGGAAGGAAATCCTTTTATGGATACACCAATCACAACCTGCAGTGGTCACGTGATGACGTGAGCTGCAGAGGAGGGCGTGCCCCTCTGAACATTTTCATCAGAAATGCAAAGAAAATGTACTGAAAACACCGCAGAAAATCTCAGCTGGAAATGATGCGAAATTCAGTATAGAAATTTTAAAGATTTAATTAGGTAGGTGAACAATATTTTTATTTTGTTCATTGCTTGTAACACTATACAGGTTCTACAACACTTAATATAATTTATTTTATTTATTTGTTTGTAATGATTTGGTGCATTTTCAGCAATCTGGGCTAAATTAATTTGATGGGCACTTATTTCCTAACATTGAAATATCTATAAAACAAGTTATAATTTACCTGCCGCCAGAAATTATTTCAGAAAATAATAACATTTTGAATACAACGAAAATTTTTCTTTTTTCCGCAGAAAATCTGCAAATTAAAAGATGAGTCTAAACGGTGTAAATTCAGTCAACTCACTCGCAGATGAAAATGAGCCAACATCACCGACCTCTCAAAACGACGCAGACTATGTGAATTCCTCTGACGTTGATCTTTCCGACTTATCTTCTGCTGGTACTCCGCCACCTACCAACGAATCGGAAGATCATTCTTCTAACCCCTTAACTCTTCATCCCTTCATTAGGCATCGTGCAGAGTTAAAAAACACACTCCCGCTCGGCTTTCCTCCCAGACTGGTTGGCATAAGTGGAGGCCGCATTTCCCGTGGTCGAAGGCACCCGACAGACACACAGCAAGAGGTGCATCCGATTCGCAAAGTGACACGTCGTGTTTTTACTAACAGCAGAGAAAGATGGCGGCAGCAAAACGTGAATGGCGCTTTTGCTGATTTGAGACGTTTGGTACCGACGCATCCACCGGATAAAAAATTAAGCAAAAATGAAATCCTACGTTTAGCTATTAAGTACATAAAATTGTTAAGTAAGATATTAGACTATCAGAAACAACAAGACGCGCCTGGCGATGCTGTCAACGGAAACGCGCTCACAGAAATCAAACACGTAGTTTGCCCCAATAATCGGAGTAACGAAAGTGCTTTCGACACGGATGAAATGGAGGAAGAAGAATTTGAGTTAGTTGATGAAGAAAAAGATATTAAACCACGTTTGCCTATCTTACATAATGAACTTCACTACATGTCTGTTACTCAACATCCTAATTGCTCTTTTAATCGGAAGGAAAGACGACGGAATGATGGTGCTGGCCCTTCTTCACCCGCAAGTTCACCTTCTTCAAGTTTATACAGTGATAGCTCTGAATAATTCTTTAACTCTTATAACTTTCATGTATAAAATTTCAAATTACAAACTGCTGTTTCAAAGTTAAACATCTTTCGACTACTTCTAGTAACTTATTATTTCATAAGAAAAAACCGTATTTTTAATATTGTTCTGGCTGTAATCTTTAACGAAATATTTTTTTAAATTCTTGATGCATTTTTCATCATAATTTGGTCATTTCTACAATTGCAATCAAAATTTTGAACACTGATTTTTAAAATTTATAGTCAAGGTTTTACTTCTGGAACATTCATGTTTGGAAATTGAATCAAATAAATTTCTTGGAAATTGAATTTTGCAACTTCTTTCCTATTGTTAAATTTACCTCAGATCAAAAAGTGTCGAATAAAGAAAAGTGTGCATATAAATCGAATAAAATTTATATTCCAAACACATACAAATTATTCGCCTATTTTAATCCACTTAGGGTAAGGATTAGTCTCACCTTTAGCAATCTGTCCACCTCAACAATCCCTTAGCTATTATGTACCCATGTGATAAATGACATTTTAATAGGCGCAAACAATGAAATGTTAGTATTACCAGAAAATTCAGCCCCTTAAAAGAGTTACCTGATTTTCTCACGGGTTGTCTATAAGACGGATTAGAAAAAAAAATAATTAGCATACAAATAAGGATTATATCAAAGATGTCAGAACAGCGAACCTCATCTCAAAGTCATTTTCAAGCAAGAATTAGCCGGAGGTGTCACGAATGTCATCGAATTTGGCACGTGCTAACCACAGAACCGCCTCCCATTGCATGAATGAGCCTCCCTTTCCCACTGTTGTAACCACCCTTGCCATTCTAGTTTTCTCCGTGGGAACTGGTCCTAATTTGGCAGATATAAACGTTAGAAATTGACAATTTCTTTGTTTTATTCATTTTTTTCTTGTTTTTGTTTTGATTGTTGCTTTGCACAATGGCACAGCATGACGTTTTGAAATGGATATTTGTTTATTTTTTTAATTTAAGTGGTATTGTATTCATGATAGGACAATAAAAGAAGCTTATTTGTCATTCATGACACCCCCAATGATTGCGCTAATTAGTTTCAAGTGACCAACACACATTCAAAACGGTTGAATATATTTGCATGAGAAAGAGTTGGGGTTGTCATACCGTGGTCATACTTAAGATTGAATGAAAAATTTTAGTTTAAAATTTTTTATGAATATAAAATTGATTATCTTTGGCTTTACTAACAATAGAAAACCTCCTTCAATTTTACTGAAGCGAATTCGAACGTAAAGTAGCTAAATATTGAAAGTATATAATTTATAATTGCTTACACTTTAACAACCCCATAAGTTAGTGTGTGATAGTGGTTTGGAATTTTCGCTTGGTTGCTAACTTGACGAAATTGAAGGGTTGTTCATGTGGCAAATCCCACTTAAACACCAATTGACGCATTTCCGTAGGATACAAGTGGACCCACGAACGTCGGAAATCACTTTTGCTGGCAGGGTATCATTCGACACGTGCGGCCACGTCCCCCGCTTATCGCAGTCGGGACATACCAGCCATTGGGACCGCGCGGCACGTGTTGTCGCAGTGACTACTTACTCCCTTTTGCCTCCTCATGAATGTCAAATAATTGAAGGATTTAATCCAGCTCGGACATTTTGTAAATTTTAAATAGGTTTTAATTTAACCTATATTGGTTAGGACGCAACCATTCATAATTCGCAGACTTTATAAAAATCATAGTTTTATATTTTTAATTTTTTAAAATGCTAGGTATTTTAGGGGGAAAAGAAGAAATAGATTTATTCGTTAAAAGGTAAAAATTTTACAAATAAGTTATGTTGGTAAATCACACTTAATTTCTTAGCGAGAGATTGGCTAGAATCAATCACAGTCGGATGCTGCGTATGTTGCCAACTGATAAGTAAGGAGATTGATTTTTCCAACTACAGTATGTGATCAATAGATGTTGTTTCCGTGTGAAACCTTACCTTCGCTTGAATATTTTAGTTTGTTCAACTCCAAAAATGGGTTGAATCTAGAAGCAATACTTTCAAATAATGAGTTTTTTTGTGAATTGTTGAAGATTCTTTTTTTTATCACGTGGTAATTTTATAGCTGGTTTCCTCAACAATGCTCACAAGCTTTAATTTTCGATAACTCTGGTAGAGTATCAGAATAGTTACAGTTTTAATTTGGGTCGATTTGAAATTTAGGCAATTTGTAAAATCTAAGACATCCTATCATTACACATTAAAAAATAATAGTAACATAAACAAAACAAAAACAACACAGTAGCTGCATTCAAATATTAAACTAAATCGTGACTTGGGTGAGTACTGTAGTTTAACAAGATAAGACGTCATTAGTCATGATCCCCTGCAAAAATCAGTTACCAAATGTAACGTCACTAGTTGTAAAACTCACCTAAGCCACAATTTAGTTGAAGTAAATTTAAGTCAAGTAAGCAGAACACAACCAGCTATACAAAGTTATGAAGTAAAACCAAATAAGATGCCACCGCATGGCTTACTAGGCCTTCCTTATGCGTGCAACTAGCAACAATTTAGTTTTAGTGTTGTTTGGTGGGTTTACAAGATTGAGTTTTGTGTTTGTGTGTTAAGTTTTTGTGGACTTGAATTGATGTTGAAATTCATTTGTGGGATGAAAGGGTTACTGAGATTATTTGTTGATTTTAAGGTAAGAGTTTGAGTGTGTCAGCTTTGAATTTAATTTTTGCTTGGTGTGGGTTTATACTTGGAAAGTGTTTAATGAGGTATATTTGAGTTTATTATTTGTACATCTGGTATGGATTGTTTGTTTAGGTTTTTTGCTGAAGTATTTTTTGTGTCATTTCTGTTCATGTTCTATTGGATTATGAAAGAGTGAAGTGTTAGTGGTATTTAAAGTGCTGTACATGGGCATTTATTTTTTGTTGTTGTTTGTTGAGTTAGATGTTGGTGTATTTTGGGGTGAATGATATGGCTTTTCTGGAATAGAGATGCTGATTCGAATGTTGTTATTAAGTGTTGGTATTTGAGTACTATAATACGTGGGGAGTAAATATTGAAAAGCTGTTCTAAGTTTGACTAATAACTTGTTAAATGTTTGAAAACATATTTTAATTTTATTTATTTTATAAAACAGCACTTTACTTTTATAATTAAATGAAAACTGACTCTAGAAACAAAACAATGCAATTTACTCTGTACTCTAGAAGCAAAACAAGAAGAAAATTGTGCGATTTATGCAAGACAAGGAATGTTTTGACCCATGCCCAACAGATGGCGTCATCAACTGGTTTTTTTTTTTCTTTCGTGTCTTTTTTTTTGCCACATTCAACCTCACCCACTTGAGTTTACGGCTTCTTAAACTGCGTACATTTCAATGTTGCAGTACAATTGGTAATTGTGTCACGTTAGTCGTCTCGTACAATAATAAAAAGGAATAAGAAATGTACCTATTTTAATTTAAAATATAGTTTAATTCATGTTTTAAGAGTTACAACTTTTTGTATGATGAATAATGAGTAAATAGAAATGAAGAGATGTAAAATAAGGCTTTAAGAAAAAAGTTGCTTATTTTAAAATTTAAAGAGGTAGGTTAAATCACAGCAAAAGACATTAATTTTCTGTCTTTCTCTCTCTTTTTTACACTGTTACCTAAAATAAAAATTATTACAATTTTACATAATTATCAATCCAGCTCCGAAAGGAACTAATCCGTGTATATACACCAGGCAAATTTTCATAAGCACACTTAATTCCATGCGAGACAGTCCCGGCTAAAAACCACCTTCCGTCACTTCCCTGCACTGTTAGAGGGCCACCAGAATCACCCTAAAAAATAGGCAATGGTTGAAAACTGAAATTGACATATACAGTTGATCTATATCAAAATATTAACAGTCAAGTTACTAGCTTTTCTCAATAGATTGCTTTGAAAACCATCAAGTATTAGGCAGGAATTCGTTTTCCCATTTATTAATTATAATTTTAATGTTGAACTTTTAATAAATAAATATAAGGTCCATTATTACCTCACAAGAATCCTTTCCACCATGTGCATAACCTGCACAGAGAAAAGATGTTTTAATAGCCTTTATTTGACCTGCTGTAGAAAACATCTTTTGACATTCGTGGTTTGATAGAATAGGTACATCAACATGATGTAATGTAGATGGTAAGGCACCACCTGTAAAATGTAAAAACAAATGTGATTGGAAAACTATTATACGACTATTCATCAATCCATTCGTGGAAAGCCCATTGAAGTTGTTTTAAAATTGGCAACAACTAGTGGTGGCCGAATAGTTAACGTATTTTTAATACGATTGAAAAATCATGTTTGCACGTAATTGATAAAAAATATTCTTTGAAACCACTTATTTGCAAACTCTATTTTAAATCGACAAACGGTTGATTGCTTCTATACATATCAACAGCGACAAGTTTAGTTTTATAGTGGTTTTATAGTGTTGTTGCAATTGTAAGGTTTTGGAAGGGGTTGCTTGTTAATACTAACTTTATCCGGTTGTGTATATGCTATGCCATAATTATATGTGCAAAACATTCTAATATGTAATGAAAAAGTAAAGAACCTACTCTTAGTTTCTAATAATAATAATAATCTAGGGAAAAGCACCATAAAAACATAAGTCACGCATCTGACTATAAAAACGGCTTTTTTCAACTTCTACTAAATTACAGTAAATTCAGGCTTAAAAACAATACATACAAACACTTAATCTAATTGTGTAGTCATTACTTACCAGAAGTTAATCTGCCCCATCCACTGACAATAGCAGTCTTTCCAATATAATCAGCATTTCTAGGTGGTAAGCATACTGGTACGATATGTGGCTGAAATTCAACAGGTCTATCCATCTCTAATAAAGCTATATCATTTTCAAATGTTGCTGGAACAAAATCACGATGTCCAATCACACGACGAATATTTCTTTGAATCGGTTTCAAATTTTCGTTTTCATTAGCAAGGTCATATTCACCAAGCAAGACCAGCAGAGAAGCCAACCATCTGGAAAGAAAGTGAGTTATACAGTTAGTTAAAAAGAAAAATTTCAACAGGAAGTTAACAAATTTTTAGGGCATGATGGACTTGAACTTTTCATGGGAATTAGTCACTTCTTCAGAGCAGAAAAGTTGGTCAAACAACCTGAAGTGTTCATTTTTATTAAGAAAGTTTTTATTATCTTTTCACAGCTTTGTTACGATTGAATTAATAATTCATGGCACTCGAACCGTCTCTTCCCTTTTACTTCAGCAAGCAGTGACCGTAAACATAAGTAGCCTGGGGGTTGAGTCAATGGGCCAACACATGACCTACCTCGGCTGCTAACAAGGATTTTTCAATTGCGTGTTCCTCAATTCCATTGTGGTAATTAATTCGTCGGTTTATCACCTCTTGAGGAACTGTTCCTTCCTTATTCTTACTTGATAGTTATTTAAGAAGTTACTAAACTATTTCTTACCCTGGCTGACAGTGGGCTGCTGTGATGACATATTTTTTACTGATTAAAACGCCTCCACATTTCGTTTTCACTACTAAACCAAACCAGGTAGCTTCTTTCACCAGAGCCTAAAAATAAAACGTACAAAAATATTTTTTGCTTAAAGTTATTTCATTCTACTAATATCTCCACTGATAAAAACTGATTTTAAACTGCAATATTGAAATTTCATTGCAGTTATTTTTGTCTTGCGTTTACTTAATTTGCAGATTGGGTGAAATTATTGAAATAAAACTTCAGTTTTATTGCCTATATTTACTATAGGAAACATAAAACATCTTTTTTACATTTTCAGTATTTGCAGTTATATTTTTTGTGGGAGCAAAAAAAAGTTTTGTCATGTCCTCAATCAACAGTGGGCTCGTGGAATAAGGTTGTTAAAGGTCAATTTTTTTTAGTTTCGTTTTTTACCTGCCAAGGCCACTGTCCTACAAAAGCTTTCTTGCCACCTACAATCCTCGCAGTGGGTGCTAGTGGGCGGACCCCGCAATCTATTGACATACAAATTTAAAAATTTATATTTTTTGCTAATCAAATCAAATAATGAAAAGAAATTGCAATAATAAATTTTTAAAAAATGTAATTGAGTTTCACTTTTACCTGTTTTATAATCCCACGGTTTTGTAGTAGTTGTTGGCCTTTTCGTGCGTGTAGTCGTTGGTCTTTTTGTAGTTGTTCTTTTCGTTGGTCTTGGTTTTCTAGTGGGTTTTCGCTTCGGTGGTATATTAGTAACAGTTGACAACTCGGAAGCTCCTCCTTCCATCAAATTCGTTTCAGATATAATTTTTATTGTCGTTGAACTGGGCTCTGTGGCAACTGGTTCATTATCTGAAGGCCCGTAAGCAACTTCTTGAAAACTTGCTACTGATTCAACCACTGACACACTGGATGTAGAGTTTGATACGTGGACAGATATAATTGGAAATTTTATCACTGGGTTAATTAATTCTGGAGTTGATCCTTCAGTTGTTAATTCCGTAAATGGTGGAAGTGTTGTTGGACGTTTGGTTGTTTTTATTGTAGATGGTGATTTAGTTGTTTTTATTGTAGGTGGTGATTTAGTTATTTTTATTGTAGGTGGGGGTTCAGTTGTTGATGTATTAATCGTAGTAGTGCTTTGTGTTTTGCTTGTAACAGTTAATGGCGAATGAGTTGTATAAATCTTGATAATTGGTGGAAATGTTGGTTTTTCATTTGTAATTGGCAGATTGCCAACATGAGAGACCAAACTGTCAACCTGTGTAGTAGAAGGTAATTGTTGAGTTTCTTTAGCAAAATCATAAATAAGCTGCTGAATAGCATGCAAAGGAAATTCATCAGTGTTATTAATTTTGTGAATAGGGAAATTAAATTTTGGAGGCAATATTTGAGGTTTGTGAGTTGTGGGTATTAATGAAGTAGGGAGCCAATTATTTTTTAAAGGTGCATAAGTCACTTCAACTGGCACTCTATTTGTTGTTAATTTTGGTGTTGAGCTCGTAGTGGTAACTTGAATGGTGGTCTTTCTGACATATGCATTTTCTTTTGTCCATATAGTAGAAGGTCTCGATGTTGTTGTTTTTCTTTTCAACACAGTTGTCCTAGTAATTGTATCCGGTATAGTTGATTGAAATTGAGCATTTGTTGACAACTGACTAGAACTAAGTTTATCAATAGAGTTGATTGATGGAGGTTCTAATTTGGCTTCGTCCGGGGGAAAACGGCAACATGTACCAAACAAAATTCCACGACGACAGGGGGCGAGTCCAATACCACCGCGACTTCTACAGTTCCATAAATACGTGCAAATGCCTTCCTGACCTTTACTAACACAACCAAGACCACCAAAAAATACACTACGACCTGGAATTAAATAAAAATGTTGTATATAATAAGAGGGTTTCAAGAGGAGAAAAGGGAACATAGCTGAAATTCCAAAAATTTTTATTGTATAGCCTAAGTCAGAACACCTGTGACCTGTGTAATATAATGAAAACAAGTGCAGGTCAAAGTATAGTTGATAGGAAGTGAATCTTAATTTCACCTTTCATTGAACTTAATAATGAAGCGGGTAACTTCTTACCTGCTAATGGAGTTGGTAAATCTTCGGCTCCAATACATGAGTTTACTGCCACCAATAACATAATCAATGGAAAGCTGCTACAGTGCATCCTTTTCTACTGTAAAAGAAAAGGAAAACATGAGATTTTTTTAACAAGGAGAAAGTAATGATAAATTAGAAGCCTGTAAAATTGATACAGAAAAGTAGGTTCAACTTAAAAAACAACAACAACTCATATTTCAATCTAGAAAATTACATTAAATTTGTTGGTAATTTAAAATGCAATAATTGTAAATTGAATTTGCAATAGTTGTTTACCAATCAGTTGTTTGCTGATTAGCTAAATAATTTTAATTCAATAAACGTGTAAAAAGCTCTATGAAAACTTTTTCATACAAACATCTCTTTCTTAAGTTTTAAAAATTAATCAAAATTAAAATTTACGTCAACTAGTAAACTTATACTAATTGAATTTTAATTGCCGGCTTTTACAAGTTAATATAAAAATGTACGTCTGATTTGACAAAATATACATTATTTATGTAATTTAAGGAAGATCAAATGTTTGAAAACACGCTGTCACCTAGTCTTACTAGTCAAGCAAATAATCTACAGTGTTTTTTCAATAACGATAAGTAATTACATGTTTAAAAAAAAAAGGGTTACAAAACTGGTTATGTTAGTACTCACCTTAAGTAAGCTACAAATTTCAGTCTAATTACTCCTTCCATCTTTTAGCCATATAATGATTGAATGGAACGCATGTCCATCGCTGGCAATCCTACGAAACTCGCTTGAGCTGTGAATGACCTCGAGTGGAGCCACAAGAAGAATAAATGGTGAGGCTTTGCGGAACCGGTTTGGTTGCCCACCCTCGGGGAATTTGTGGCCTAAGGTGATGGAAAAGAACGGGAACAAGTCTAAGAAAGAGATGCGGAAGAAGGCGGTCACATTTGCATGACCAACATGAGAAATTGACCAATGGAAGTTGTTGGTACAGATGATGGCAGTGACATGTTTTTCTTCCTCTTGACCTACAATCACTAGATTGTAAATGATGTTGAGGATTTAAAGTTGCTAGGGTCATTTTCCTTCGTAAATTATAAACTTAACTTTCACTCCGCTTAGAATCAACTCAAGTTTATTATTTTATAGTTTAATGAGATGCAATATTCTAAGTCGGGCAGATTATTTTACTGGCTTGTTTTCTCTCATTGTTTTCCTTTTTATTTTAAAAGTCTAACGTTTTTATGTTTTGTAATTGTGAATTTCACGGTAATACGGGTGCATGATCTTGTATTGTGAACTTTAAAAGAGCAAGGTAAACCTTCATTGCGTCATTGATGATGTAATTACTTTGGTACATAAGCATAATGTGCTGAACTTTTTTATGTTTGTTTCTTGTGTGAGAAGCATTTTTTCAGAATGACTTTTACAATATAATTTAGACATATTTTAAAGGTTCTTTTATATGTCAATTTTCAATAATTACAAGTACATGTTATAAATGCGACAACAATAAACCTTAGATATTGGAGGTGCCGCAGACTACATTGTACACAGTTTCTGTACGAATAGTTAGATAAAAATTTTTTCCGATGTTTGTAAGGACGACCGAATTTAATCAAAAGTGAGTCATATTTTGGTCATGAGTGTATTTTGATTTTCAATAGACTTTAACAATTTGATTGAATAAAATTATCTTTCAAAAATCATTTTAAAGGTTAAACCAACAGAATTTTAAATTAAAATACACATTTCTTTTAACCACAATCACAACTTTAATAACATATAAGCACACATACTTCCCATTATTAATTACTTTCAAAGAATAATGTTATGACCATTTACGACTTTAGGAAGTCCTTGTGTTGACTGAACTTATCACCTAGTTTATTGTAACCCATTTCCCTTAAGCGCTAGAATTACACAATTTTTCATGGATCAACACATTTTCTCTCAATCATTGACTACACCTGATTAACTTTAATCCGGATATGCACTCAACTTATTCCTAGTATTAAGCAAATTCGGTGTCAACTCAACTTGAAAAATATAGGTTATTTCACACTTTAAAATGTTAACCTCAAAGTTGACAGTTTGGTGTCGCCAACCGGATATAAGGAATCAATGCGTTATTGTTCCATTCACAAGGACTAAATGACAGGAAGGAAAAAAGTCGAGGTATTTTTAGGCGAGTGTCACCTGGTTTGTTAAGAGGGTAGACCAAGTGTTAAAGTGTGGCCCCCTTGGGATCAAAGTTCAGGGACAGGAGGAGGGTAAAGCATTTGTAATTAAAAAAAAAAGAAAGAAGAAACTGTTTATGGCATAAACAATGTCATAATTTATTATATATTTTACAAACTATTTTAGTATAACGCGTTTAACTCACTTTTTTCTTAATCCAGTCTACAAAGTTTGCAATTTTCGTATAAATCCCAGGACTGTTTGGCAAAGCACATTTAATTCCATTGGAAACAATTCCTGCTAAAACCCATCGTCCGTCTGATCTTTCTACAGCTAAAGGACCACCGGAATCGCCCTGTAAAAAAAATTAATAGTACAGATTAATGTTATAATTTTTTGAAATGAAAATTAAACAAAAAATAGGTAATTTTATATGCCAACTTTGTATTCAATTTAGTTTTGCATGTAAGATAAAAACGTAATTGACTTTTAATGATACGGTTTGGCAAATACCTCGCATGAATCTTTTCCACCTTCTTTGTATCCAGCACAGAGGTATGTGTCTTTCACATTAACTCTTGTGTCTGACGCCTTGAAATATTCTTGACACTGTTTTTTACTTAAAATTGGTACGGAGACGTGATTGAGAACACTTGCGTGTCTTCCACCTGTAAGAAATTAATGAAACAAATTTTGAAATGACTACAGGAATATTTCTATAAAAGCATTAAGTACAAAGTTACATCACCCTAATTTTTAATAATAACTATTATCAAAGTATTTATTTTAAATTTTCTACCTGGCAATGAACAAACCAATCTCAAGCATTCGATAATAGCCGCGTTAATTCTAAACAAGGTATTTCGTAAGAACACTATGGCTTGCAATGCAAGAGTTCTTTTTCAACAATGTTTTGAGAAATAGGTAAAATCAAATGTTATTTTTTTAATGAATTGTAAAGTTAATTGCCTAGAGAAAGAAGAAAATACGTGACGAATAAAATGAAAATGAATGTAAATATGTAGGATAAACTACGTATATAGGGGATCACTACAGTATAAATGCAAATCTAAGAAATAAAAACAGACTAGAAATAAATGAAATTAGGAATTCATAGAAAATATACATAATCTTTGTAAATTATTCTGGAAGAAATGTGGTTTTATATTTTTATGCTCTTATCAAAATGTAATAAATATTATGCTAATTGCTTAATATCTTATACCACTAGTGAGACGTCCAAATCCACTAACAACTCCCATAGCTCCTGTAAAATCTTCATCCTTTGTAGGAAGACATATAGGTACAATATGCATTTGAAACTCAACAGGTTTGTCTAATTCAAGTAGAGCCAAATCGTTTTCAAAAGTAGTCGAAACAAAATCAGGGTGTTGGTACACTTTTCGAACATTTCTTTCTATTACTGGGTAAAGTTCATAATCTGATGCAGGATCATATTCTCCCAATACAACAATAAAATTTTTAAAAAATCTGAAAGCAATTAATACGATTTATTATTTTAACAAAGTTGTTTTTGATACGTTCTGTATACCCAGGTTTGCAATGAGCTGCTGTTAAAACAAACGAAGCACTAATGAGAACACCGCCACATTTATTTCTTGCAAAAAACCCAAGGAACGCAACTTCCTTAACAAGAACCTGCAAATAAAAAGTGATTTAGCCATAAATATTCAATTTTTCAGTCATTTAACTGAAGGGCTTTTACAACGTCAACTAATTGGTAGCTTTAATTGTCAATTTATTAAAGATCACTGCTCTTACTTGCCAAGGCCATTGACCAAAATTACTTGCACTTCCACCAACAATTCGACCGTCAAACGCCAAAGGTCTAATACCACATTCTAATAATAAAAATAATTGTGAATTTTTAATTAATTTTATTTATTGCTTTTTTACCTTTTCTGTAATCAACTTTTTGAGTAGTCACCACTTTCAAAGTTGATAACTGTGTTGACAAGTTTATAGTAGATCTTTTATAATGACCGGTTGGTTTTGCATGGAAAGGCACTTTAGTCAATCGTGTCTTTGGAGGTATAGACGATAGTACTGGTAACTTTGTAATTGTCAATATAGGAGTTTTCTCACTTGGTGTATGGGCCCATTCAGCATTATTTTGAGATGACAATGATGAAGTCAAAATATTTGCAGCTGTTCTAACAATAGGTGGTAAAATAGTTGCACTACTTGTTTTATCACTATTTGTTGTCACTCTCCTTGAAGGATGAAGTCTTGCAGTTGTTTTCTCTAAAGGAAGTCTTGTAATGATAGGATGAAAATAATCAACTGTTGTTTTGCGAATATGCTGTGTTGTCAAAGAAGTTGGTTTTGTTGTAGACGCAATGGCAAAAGGCCGATGACTAGACGAAATTGGGTTTAATTGGTGATTATCTTTGCACTCGTACTTGGAACAAGGCAAATGGCTGGGTGTTTTAGGCAGGTGGCAGCAAGTGCCTACAAGGAACCCCTTAAGGCATACTTGGTGAGACACACCATTCCGTTGATGGCATTCCCAAGTGTACGAACATTCGCTGCCAATTCCACAGAAAGCTACACGAGAACTTCCTCGGGCAATGACTGCATGTTGTAAAAAAATGAATTTTCTTAATATAAAGTATGAATAAATTCTTAATATATTGTGTTTCACATTTTACCTATGGTGACAAACGAGCTGCATAGTACAATCAGATTGTACAAATGTAACATATTTGTGTTGAAAAGAAGCCTAAAAGAATAAATTTGAAACTTTCTTAAAAATCAATTAATTTATGTATTTGTTACCTGCTCAAAGCTGGGCTCAATCTCAGTTGGCATCACCTGTAGCAAGTGGAAGATGGGAGGCTGTGATTAAACATGACAAGTTGATCTTTTTAAGAGCACTGCATTGCAGTTACGAAAGCAAATGAAAGACTAGGCACTGACTACTGTCTTTTGTACCAGGCCAATGTTATTGACCCTGGTTGCAGGCCCGTTTCCTGCGTGGCCAACGGCAACATTTAGACGACTAAAAGAATAAAAGAAAACTGCACTTCAAGTTATCGTAACAAATGAGAAAAAAAAAATCGTTTAATTTATTAAATTGTGACAAAAAATGTCATCTCTCATTTTGTTCCAGTCTCAAAAATGTAGGGGAATAGTGTATAACTAAAGTTACAAAATTATTTTAAAATGTTTTTTGACCAAAGAATTTTTTTAAATTTTTTTTTTGTGACTGTTCTCTTATGATTTATGGATGAAATGTTTATAGAATGAATGGAAATAAGGAAATCCGGTAATTCTGTTCTCATTTTTGAACTGAAATAGAAAAATAGAAAATGTACTTATGAACTAATGTAATTTAAAGTTTTCAAAAGGTGAAAAAAATTATGGTAAAAAAAAGTTTATTTCATACTAGAAAAACTATTTTTAATATTCACAAATATCACATAAAAATCCCTCAAACACAAACTAACTGCTTGTTAAATCTGGGCCAGTTCCAAATATTCATTACAAAAAAATAAATACAAGTAATAATAAGAAAAAAAATTATGAATAATCTGCAATCGTATCTACAAAATTTACACAAATCCAGATGAACAAAACAACGCTGTTTTTCACGGTTAAAAATCTTGTCAACGGTGTCATAAAAAAATTATTTTTATATTTACTAATCAGACAATGGCAATTTCTCAGATAAAAATCATATGTCACAAGATGTAAAGGTTATGGAAATTCTCAAAATTACGGGGTTACTGCCCTTAGAGAGAATTAAAAAACTAGTATCGCATTGATCCAATCACGAAATCTGGAAATTCGCGTGTAAACACCAGGTTGATTTGGTTCTGCACAACCTATGCCCCAAGAAATAATGCCTGCAAGAATCCAGCGTTGATCAGGACCGCGAATCACCATTGGTCCACCCGAATCTCCCTGAAAAAAAATAATAAAAAGAAGGAAATAAACATATGTCATTGAGTCACGAATTTAATTACAACGCACTTCACAACTGTCAACGCCACCTCCCGGTCTCCCCGCGCAGATAAATATATCTGGGATTGATTCAATGTAGCCTGCTTGCCTGTACAGTTTCTCACACTCCAAGTTTGAGATAATTGGAATTTGTGCTTCGTGTAGTTCATCAGGCAGTGGACCATCTGTAATAGATAATTTGCTTAATTAGGTATACAAAAATATTATTTATACTGGTAACATTTGCTTATTTTAGTATTTAACAAATTTTAAATTTTGGACACTTCCCTGCAAAAAATGTTTATTTCGCATTGAAATTGCTGAAGTAATTGGTTTATAAAAAAAGTTAATTGAATTTTTGTAATACAAAATTGGACAGTTTTCTAATTTTAGCTGAAGTGAAACTTGATAAAAACTCGTGCTCTATATTTAAGTATTACGTTTCCAAAACAAATTTCTTCCTGGTTTTAGACACTTGTTTTGATTCCCTTTTACGTAGTTCAGTTACCCCACCAATGAATTGCTAAACAAAACTTTAATAAGAACAGACCTTCATAAAGCCGCCCCCATCCTGTGACGTACGCCGTATCATTGACAAATGAATTATCATCTTGCGGTATACAAATAGGAATTATGTTCTGTCGAAAATGTGTGGGCTCGTAGAAACGCACTAAAGCTAAATCATTTTCGAAATTTCTAGGATTAAAGTCAGGATGCTTTGCTATAATCTGAACTTGTCGATCAACATGAGATAACGGTTCTTTGACGGAGTTTACATCAAAATCTCCTATTCTTACTTGGAGTTGTTCAACAGGCACACTAAAAAAGTGAAATAATAATTCTATCTAAATAAATTACTATAATTAAGATATCAAATTTTTTAAATTTGTAACATTTAATAAATTTCTTACTTATCAACGCAATGTGCCGCACTAATAGCCCAATTTTCGTTCAGCAGTGCAGCCCCACATTTGTGCGTAAACGTGTTCTTTTTCCACTGCCTCAGAGACACCTATGGTTAAAATACAAAATTTATCAAGCATTCACCTGCAGGTGTATCTCTAAAAATAGGATTATTACCTGCCAAGGCCATTTACCAAACTCGGATTTTTTGCCTCCTACAATGCGACCGGTGGGTATGTTTTGGTTGTAAAATGTCCTGCCACATGCTAAAAAAAACGAAAAAAATATAAGACTAGAAGCGTCGTATCTAATTAAGTCAAAGAACTATGAATCATCTCTATCAACAGGTTACAAGGGAAAGATTCCATGAATTAAATCTTGGTAACATATCAAAGCGGAAGTGATGCCACATCAGGTCATTGGGCCAAGTTCATGCAGAAGGTTCATTCGGATGTGTGTCTCGAGGACTAACTTTACCTTCTTTAAAATCAGCGTTTTCCAAGTTAAATTCGGTTGTGGTTGTCGGTGTTGTTGTGGTTGGAGTTGGAGTTGTCGTCATCGGGGGACGCGTTTTTACAGTAGTGGGTGTTCTTCTGGTAGTTGTTGTCGTACTTGGGTAAACTGTTGTCTTCATTAATGTCGTATGTGGGAGTTCGGGTATTGAATTTCTGTCTGTAGATGTCGCGATCGGTTTTCGCTGTGGGGTTTGATACATTGGTTTATATCGCTGTGTTGTTGTTGAAGTTCGTTTATTTTCGTTTATAATTGCCCAGTCGATAATGGCCGGTTTCGGGGTTGTTGTTCGCTTTCTGGAGGGTGTTACGGGTGATGTTACTGGTTTACGAGTAACTAATAATAGTGTAGAAGATGAATCAGCTGGTGTCACCTTCCAGCTGCCACTTGTAATAGAGTTACTTCCCGTTTGGGCCGGATTGGTTTCTGATTCCATGTTGCTTAAAACTTCACTTATTAAATCGTTGTCGTTAACACTCGTTTTTGTAACTGAGGAGCGAGTTGACGTAGGTCCAATAGTTGTTCTTTCTATTCCAAAACTAGTTACAACGCTAGTCACTACAGATGTTTTTGATGCACTTAGAGTCGTAGGACGAGGTGATGTTGTTTTCCACCGCCAGGGGGACGTAACGACGTGTGGTAAGGAAGGGTTTAAATCATTACTGGGTAATTCTGCCAATGTAAGGGCAAGTTCAGAATCAGGGGGTAATTGACAACAGCTGCCTAAAAAGATGCCGTCTTTGCATGTTGTTAACGGGGTTCCTTTAGCCTCAAAACAGTTGAGTGTGAACATACAGATCCCACTTTCTCCTGTTTCATTGTAATAACAAGTCAGAGGACGGATGAGTCCTAATAACAGATAACAAAAAACCGAACTTATTATTATAATTATAAATAACTGAACTCAGACTAAAAATAGAAAAAGGTGAAGAAATAGTTAGTGCCCACATGTTACACCACCCAAACCACTTATTTTATTTCAGTTACTCAGAAAGGAAAGTTTCATGGGTCAAGATGTCAGTCGCTTTTCTGAAAAAAAAAAGTGCTTTGAAATTGAGTTCACCTTAAAGTTAAAAAAATCGATATGATTAAATTCCCAAGTGGTTTAAAAGCCAAGTTTTTTTGGTTGTACGCTGGAAGTAAAAAATTTTTGGAAGAAATTTTAGCCTGCTGATTCACAGTTCAGTGAAACGTAAGCTGTGGCAAATTACAGAGAAGAATGCTTAACCTACATTCAATTCCGAAAACACTTCCCCCTCCAAAAAGAGGAAAAAAAATAGTGAAAATTTCAGCGTAAATTCTCATACTGCGTTCATTTAATTCGCTTTGCAAGAAATTCTTCCAAAAGTTCACTGACATTTTCTCTTTTTTTTTTTTTTATAATAAATTGTAGGTTAAGATGTGAGGGGAGAAAATGACTGAGGTGAAGAAGAGGGGAGAATAACATTGTATTGGGGGTTAAGTAGCTAGATATTGTGGGGCAGAGGTGTTGTCCTAAGGCAGCTATAGTTTTTCAGGTGGATTGTCATCCGGAAATATGCACCTGAGTGCAGGTCAGGGTTGTCTACAACACAAGCCGTTATGAAAACTTCACTTAGCAAATTGATGCAAAAAAGATTTTTTTTTTAAAATTCGATTAGAAAGAAAGTTAAGAATTATTAATTCTAGAGCATGATAATTATATTACGCACAATACAGCTAATGATACATTACAAATTTTACAGGAAATAATTTCTGAGAATTATTCTGCATTTCGTACAAATCCTTTACTACAAAAGAAAATCTTTTTTCATCAGTGAACTCAGCAGTCTTTTACATAAATTTGAAAATTTAAATCAAAAAGAACAAAGCAGAGGTTTTATCAGGTGCAATTACAATTTTCGAAATTTTTCCTTAGGTCAGGTCACATGCAAATCAAAAAGAAATAACATTTACTTTTAACCAATAAATCTATTCCCTCCAACTAAAGACAAATACTTGAAATTTATATATATGTTAAAAAAAGTTATTGCTTACCTCTAGTGAGCCTATCGTAAATACTTCTTCTTGGTCTTGCAATGACACTAAATAAAAATTCCGATTGTATCAAAAATATAAAAATCCATAATTTATTGGATTTTAGGAGTTTAACGGGCCAGTAGAATGGTAGGCCCATGTTGCACTCCTTTCCCTCCCAACCGCTTAAGTCGGGGGCGTTCTTCTGTTTGTGCAGGTGGCAATGGGAATCTCCCGGACTTGGCGGTCAACCGGAAGAGCCTTGACGTCACAATATTCATAGCCTTTGGCGTTCAGGTCGCGGGGTGCACGTTGATGTCTCGAGGTTAATTTTTTTTCTATTAGGCATTGGTATGAAACTCTTGTTTATTTATCATTTAAATCGAAAGATATTTTGTAATAATTAAATGTTTGGCATTGGGTTTTTTTTTGTACGTGTGTGGTGTTTTTACTTTTGGTTTCCGCGCTTCGCTGGTGTGAATGACCGACCATAGCCTTGAAGTTTGGTCTCCTGCAGTAACCCGATTTTAAACTCCGGGCTGAGTTTAGCCTGAGGAAAGAACGAAATGAGCGTCTCAGGGCTTTATTCGATTCGCTTTATCTGTATAAGTGAATAAATAAAAAGCCACCCGATCAACGGGAAAGTTCAATTTTAATTACGATGTTACAGCTTCTACCCTTAACCTTCATTTTCCGCTTTGCAGATTTCGTGGCCTTTTTCGTGTCAATAAAAGAAAAACATACCTAGTGAAAAAAAAATAAAAAAGAAGTTTAATGCACATTTCAGAAATTGGTTTTTATTTTAAATAAACGAATTTTAATTGTACATTTTTAATTCTTATATTTTTACAATTTTTGCTACTATTGATTTTTTTATAGTTTAGAGTTTTGCAATTGGATTCATAAAATTATCAGAATTTTTTTAAGTTTCGTAACACGGGAGAGTTATGAAATTCAAATAGACGCGGATGCTGACTATAAAAGTTCATGATCTACTTTTAAAAGTTTGTTACGTCATGAACAGTTTTTATTGAAAATTCGAAAGGATTCGCATTTTTCGACCATGTTGATTACAATATAGACATAAAGAAATTGGATTTATCGATTCAGTAGAGGAAGGACCCCTCCATTCTTCTCCCTTTTGATTAGAGTCAACAACTAACTTGTAAGTTAGTGCTCTTTTATATTTATAGAATAACCCACATAAATAATCATGAAAACATTAGTTATAGGAATTTTTTATATTGTATAGTACGTATCTACATATTTGGAAAACAATTTAAGTTTCTTATTAGACCAGATTCTTCTACGTTTAAATGTGCACTGCCTGTATTAATTGTTTCATGGATGCAGCACTAGAGGGCGCAACTTTATAATCTTGAACGTCCTAGAATAGGATTAAACTATAACTTTTCAAAGCATAAAAATGGAATTATTACATACTAAAAATATGAAAGTTCCATATTTTAATATGAAACAATGGTTTCGTCTTTTTTATTTATCAGAACTTGAAACTTAATCTCATTTTTTTAAAGATTTCACCACATTCTTAAACTGTAGTTAAAAATACGAAATATTTTTTCCATTACTGTCACTGAAATACAATACTTGCGAACATTAACCCACTATCAACTTGTCAATGAGAGAGATTTCTAGGAAGAATGCAGGGAAGCGAAAAGCGTCTATTAATAAAGAAGGAATTGCGGAGGAAACGATCCAATGAATAGAATATCGCCATCAAAAGAAATCTCGTTCTCTTTAATGAAGTGTTGACATCATTGAGAAAATTTATGAAAATTGCATAACACCCGCAGGTTGAATAAGATGCTTTCATTCGTTAATTTGCTTTCGCTTGGAAGTTTAAGAAACAAAAGTCATTTCATTTGATAGAAGTGACTCTTAATATTTAAAAAAAATGAAATTCTGTTTTTGGTAGAAGAAAGGCAAACGAGTTAACATTAGGAGTAACTTCAATTTGAATATTCTATTCAGTTTAAATTACAGACGTAATTGCAATGCTGACTTGTGGCAGAAAATTGATTTAGTTGGATGAGTTTTTGGTTTTATCGTGATTCCTTTCATTTCGTTTTCATTTGTTCGTATTACAACTTCTTGTTTACCACAAATGACCTCGTTGACATTAAGAGATAGATTTCTGTCTTGTGTTGAGTGGTAACAAAAAGTGGTATTAACTTAAAAGTTAATAGAAAATAAATTTGAAATAGATTTTCTATAAACAAGGGTTTGTGAATTTTACCCAGTTTTTTTTCATTATCCAGAAAACAGCATCCCTTTTCATATTAGTTTGGAGGAGTAAAATTGATGATAAAAATAGTAATACGATATTTCATGTTTGCAATTAAAATGTTTGTCGTCATGATTGTAAATGGCAGGAGTTAAAAAAATAAAAATCTTGCATTACCATATAATGGGAAATTGGTCGAAAGTTTAAGAGAAAAAATAAAAATAGGATTTAAGTGTCTTTAATAAAAAGTCAATTAAGGGAAATTTGGTAGCTAATAAAGATAAAATTGGACTTCTAATGAAAATGTTACCTTACCATTTAGAAGGTAGAAGAAACTCGGGTGTCCCAATCCGTGTTTGACCAAAAAATGGAATAATAAACTTAGAGAACCATAATTTTATCAAAACATTATATTTATTTAGTTATATTTATTTTAAGACTTTATTTACATTACTCAAAATGCGCGCTTGTTATGATCACATTTACAATATTTAGTAATTTTAAAATCGCCCATTTGATTATTAATTATTACAAGTGATAAGCACAGCACGTAGTACTATGTTACGTGCGTACCGTAGTGCATACGAGCATTAACCCTTTCGGTACATTACGAGAAACTATCCTAATAAATCTAAATTGCTTCCCATTAACTTCACCATCAATTCCAAATACTAAGAAATACTAAGAAATATCTATCAAATAATAACTACACATGCAAAGAAAAAATTGTAAAGAAACCAAATGTCTTTGTGAAAAGGTATCGAACTCCTCGTAGCAGCTGCCAGCGTGATCACTAAACGCGCGGGCGCCTGTCACCCGTGATTAACGCCACACGCCAGGCACGAGCCGCTTTGCTCCACGCTTGCGCCTAGCCTCTGACGCAGGTGGAAGCTTTGGCTTGACGCACGGAGGCAATAAGCAATAATACACGACAGCTGCAACACCTGGTGCTATTAAATCGTACCTCGAATGAGGCTACAGAGAAGCTGGCAGCAGCTGTTTACGGCTGGACGAACAATGAAATGGGGTGAGCCAAGGGGACCGTAGAGTACTTGAAAGGAAGAGAACAGACCCGGCAAGAGAAGGGCGAGATTATACGAACAGCTGCCTGCTGAAAAACCGGCATAGAGTAACGTTCGTGTGCTCACTTAAGAATTGACCACCGATGGGGCAGACACGCAAAGAAAGATGTCTTGACGAAGACACTGTTTCTCATATTGACGATTCTTATAGGTATGTAAAATATTGTAATGCTCTTTTTTTTTAATTTGACATTTTTTGTCATGGGTAGTAATTCATTGCTTTAAGCTTAAAAATATTTTTCAAAATGTTTAATAGATGTTCACTTTTAATCATCCCACCTGAGGTTTAATATAATCCGTGACATTTGACATTCACTTTCACTATAAACCTAATGCTTATTGCCAGTAGTACGATTATTATCAGTATAATTAGAAACACAAAAGATTTATATTTTTTTAACAGTCTCGTTTTAGAATGTTAATTTTCAAAACTAAAATGAAATTTTTCACATATGTTAACTTTAATTTTTTTGTTTTAGCACTACTTCCACAAACACGACGTTCACTCCTTGTGAGAAAAATGGTAAGGAATTTTTTAAATTACAACTGATATGATATACAATTAATTAAATTTTTGTTGAAACTGCAGAACTGAAAAACAAATCAAATAAGACGACATTCTGGACATTCTGTAGGCGTTTGCTTCAATGGTTGTCACAAGTGAAAAAAGTTAAAGTCAGCAAAGTACAACATTCGCGAATTACTGATAAAAAAATTCAGATTACGTCAATGAGTTCACCTAAAACGTCAATATCAACGCACAACACATATCCACAAACAGGTATTATGATTTCAATTTGATATTTCCTTATTGCATAACTTTTGAGTTATTTTTAAATTGGTAAATATTTTCATTCTGCTAAAAGGGAAAGCAGATCGTGGTTTGTTAAAAAGTATTTTTGCGGTGGTTCAAGTCTCACTTTCTTATTTGCAATCTTTACTATCTATTGCCATGTGCATCTGTCGCTCACCTGCTCGGTAGAACCCCTACCCGTCAAAACAGGCGCGTGCCAGCTGGTTGCTTTCCCAACCAACCAAATGCATGATTGGCATTTTCAAATATTTTTTCACTTTTACTTACCTTTGTCTCGCTTAACTGAAAAAAATTCAATTGGTATTATGCACTTTTTCTCTCAATTGGAATTTTGACAGTAGAATTTTAATTAGAATTTGAAGATGTTACAGACATCTTGTTTTCATTAAACATCTTGCAGAAGATTAGAAATACGAAAGAAGTATTCCGAGCAATGTTGTTTTTTACGCAATACCACCAAGTTAATTTATGATGAAACTCGTTTGTATCCACGTTACCATAAGTTTGATCCTAGAAACTGGTTTTCTTTAGTTTCAATGATTGTAAGGAATTTGTAATAACTGAGATGCTTAACTATAAATAATTTAATTTTGTGAGCTTACATTCTTGCTTTCATTCAGTTCCCAAATTTAGTTTTCTGACCAGAAAAAAAATTATTCTACAAAAAAAGAGATTCCTAACAAGAAATTGTACTTCAACTGAGCAAGTGTAAAAAGATTAATTTCGTTTGTGAGAAATGTGTCACAAGAAGAATGCAATTTATTCCTTCCAAGAATCTCTGAAAAGCCCTTAAAAACTTAAAAAGAAAAATATTGTTTTCTGGCAGAAAATGTTTTATTAGTTCATTGCAGTATTTATAGAAAGTTTATTCTTTTGTATTGTTACGTGATTGTTTTAGGACAAATTGTAATTTTTCCTTCTTCAGAGAAAAGAATTACAAGTTATTTTAAAAGAAATATGGGCTGCCTAATTAAATTTTAGGAGATAATGAAGTTTACAATATCAAAGGGTTTTGTGCCGACTGCCGAAATAAACTATTTTCCAATCCTTTAAGACTTTCAACACAATCTTAAATACTTAATGACACTTTACTATTAACTAGCCTAAATTATTCACTTACGACTTTGAATACTAGGCTTTTGTGAAAAGGGATGCTGTAGACTTCAACAACACAAGTTAACCTTTAAAATTTACCAAATGATTTGGCAATTTTCTGCCCACATGCATCTCCAAGTACTGCAGCTTTAGAATAAATAGATCATTGAAGTCGAGTCAAAATTCTCTTTAAAGCTAAAAGTGTTAAATTTTAATCGTTACATAATTAATCAAAGCAACCAGCAATACTATAGTGTATCTTTTGTACTTAAACTTGTATTGATCTTGGCTCTATTTTGGGTACATAAAAACTTGAAGTAGCATATTTGAATGCAGAGGTCCATTGATTTGATTATCAAAGCGCAATCAATCTTCATAAGATTACACTTAGATAATAAAATCAATCACTCAGCAACACTAACGTAAAAACTAACGTAAAAAATATAGTTTTTTTTCCACGTACAATTTTTGACGACGTGTAATTTATATCTGTCACTGGCTGAAAAGGAACAGGGAAATTTAAAATTATTATTTACGTTATAACGAGATATAAATGGTCGATTTCTATAAGAGGCAAAACAATAATTACCGGTAGAAAACGTAAATTTTTCTAGATACGTGACAAAACGATTCTAAAAGTGGAATTTTTTCAGATGATGATGATGTGGAATCGGGTTTTGAAGATGACGATGATTCAGATAACGATGACAGGTAATAAAAATACAATTATTTTTTGAGTTTCAACTCACATTTGATATTCTACAGGTTGTCCCCTACTGATGTTAGCGAGTGGAGTATTCCTTCGGGGGATCTTCAATTTGATACTTTATTAACTCGTGGACGTTTTAGCAATACATATAGAGGCAGGTGGCACGGTGAAGTGTTAATACATACCTACACGCCACGTCACGAGTCACATGTTCAACGGTTCATAAGCCAGGTGACGGCTTTATCTATGATACGACATGAGAATGTTGCCTTGTTTATGGGTGCCTGTGTAGAACCATCAGTTTTAGCTATAGTCATGAGGTAAATGTTTTTCTAAGAGTTTGTGGTGGACAATAAAATTTGTTACAATAACGTTTATTTCTTTCTTCAGTATGCGATCCGGTCCGTCTATATGCGAATTCGTCCATGCTCGTCAAGAAAGTATTTCTCTTAGCGATAAAATTAATATTGCTCAGCAAATAGCTCAGGCAATGGGCTATATTCATGCCAAAGGAATTGTTCATGGTTGTCTTTCTTCACGCAACGTCTTCCTAGAGGGTAGAGTGCAGGTGAGCCTATTGGACCATGACCTGCCAGACAGCTGCCTTGACAGGTGAGATTTTTTTTTTTGTTTGAAATGTATTATTTTTATAAAATAAGTAATTTAAAAAAATATTTAGGAAGAACGCCTGCTACTTTCCTCGAGGTCAAATAACTTATTTCAGTCCTGAATTGATGTGTTCATTACAATTAATACCTCCTCATGTTGTGATACAAACTACTCGTACTCGCCATTCTGACGTCTACGCATTTGGGTAAATATGAATGTTATATTTGCGTAAACAGTTTGTTTAAAAATGTGACTAATTGCAGAACACTGTTGTATGAATTGATGACCAAACAATGGCCAATGCAAGGAGAAGACGCTCACAGTATTATTTGGCGAGTATCAACTGGTAAAGGACCCTCACTTGAAAATACCAAAGCTCCTTCTACAATAAAAGTATTTTTTTATAGTACGCAAAGTAGTGAAATATATAAAAACAATTATTTCTTTTTATTAGGATCTGTTATCAATGTGTTGGTCATTTGAACGTGAACATCGTCCTAATTTTTCACAAATTGTTCATCATTTACAGCGCAGTGTAAGAATTTACAAATTTTTGAAATATAAGTTAATTAATGTTTGAATTTATTATTAGGTAAGTCTACACAGGCGGTATAGTTCTTCTGAACCAGAACGGCTCAATCGAATAGATCAAAAATTGGCCTGTTAGAGAAAAGGATATATTTATTTTTTGAAAAGTGTTTTATGTTGGCCTGAACGACATGCTGTTTGAATTGCAGCTTAGGGCCTATATTGTCTGTATAGTAATTCTATTTTTTATGAATAAATTTACTAAATATCACTTCGTTAGAAATTTTAATAATATTATTAGATTGGAACCATTGAAGGTGTAGTCCTTATGTAAGTATATGCAGACGTAAATTTGAGATAAAGTCAATGTACATTACAGCAAAACTGTGATCAGCAGATAAGAGAAAGTTTTAATTTTAAAATATTTGAAGTAACTTTAAATAGGTAAATACTATTATAAACGTTGTTGAGGATACAGTCTTTTACCTGTATATTTTATCCTCAAATTGTTTACTTTTACATATTGTGGGTTCAAGAGCGAGGCTTCACTGCATTCCCCGTTTGCTCAATTGTGAGGGAGAATTTTATAGGCCTAGATATCTCAAAGACTATAAACTGTAGCTAAAATTCTTTTTGAATTGTGAGTCAATTAAGACTTCTAGTTCACACGCGTCAGATGGTATGACCAGAATCATCCCTAAATCGGGCACCAACCCCAGTACATAATAAACATCAAATTTACGCCTAGTTACAGTACACGCTGTTGTAAGTTACACAAGCTTTATTTAGTTGTAGAATAAAGCTCCGTGTTAGACTTGATTTAAAAACTCAATTTTATAATCACCAAATCTTGATAGATGTAAATATTCAATAGGTTTAGCAGAACCCGTCGCACATGTTTAAAGCTATGAGGAAGGGCCTGTTTCCGGCATGCACCAGTAATCAACTCGTCTCTTTGCGGGCACAGAAAGTTTTGCTTATCCTCGTAACATTGGTATATTTTTCCGCAGGTAAAAAATTTTTTAATTCACTTTTTTCTCTATCATTCTCTGATACATAGGAAATAATAAGTATGCAAATTATTACTGATAAACTTCGGGTCTTAGTAAATATTGAAATTAAACTTTTTTAACAGTATTAACCTTACAACCATCGTAAAAAGATTATTTTTTAAATTGATTATAGAACTATTCTAAATTTAACAAAAGCTCTTTATTAATCGTGTTATCTAATTTAACAGGTAAAAGTAAACTTTTCCCCCTTACGTAGGATTGAGTTAGGAAAACTTTTTTTATCATGTGTAATAATTGTAAAACATCTCTTCCTGATCTAGCATTTCAATACGTACAATGATTGCTGCAGACAACTGGAACTTTATTGTCAACTATTTCTGGAAAAAAAGAGGTTTGATAATCTTTATTGAATGACAAAAAGATTTATTGTCTTACAATGCACTTTCGATAATTAGATGAGCGAATGGATGAGTATCCACTTATGGGAAGTTTTATTCCCACAGTATTTTTAATTGCTATGTATGTTTTCGGATGTTCGATTTTGGCTCCTAAATTGATGAAAAACAGGAAACCATTCAATTTAAGAAACGGAATCATTATTTACAACATTACAATGATATTCTTCAGCGGTTACATATTTCATCAAGTAATGTATATTACTAACACAGTAACTAATTGCAATCAGTTTAATGTAAAAGTGGTTAAGGGGTTGTTAGAAGTATATACACACACCTTACGTCCTAAGTATGTCGTCAAACAGAGTAGTATGTGAACTATCTCATTTATTTTTTTCCCTGCACCTTAAAAACCCTAAATGAGTTAGGAAATTTGGATATGCATTTGCAGCTTTAATAGAAGTGGAACAGTGTGCTCACCGTGGGTACTTGTTACACCACACGTGTTGCCCATCAGCCAATGAAATTGCTAGAGGTTGTTACGCACGTCGATTCTTAGTTATTGAAAATTTTGATGAAAATTAAAGGGAAACACTTCTGCTTCCCTCATTACCCACTCTGCTGATTCCTACAAGTTAATGCTAAATGAGGTACTTAGCTCCACCTAATGTCTCAATATACTGATATATAACAATCTCAACGAAAAACACTGAAAGGTGCCGAGCCGATAGGCTGTTGAACCTCTTATATAATCAAGAGTACATAGAAACATATTTCTACATACTCTTCGTATAACTGCAAATACATGTTTGCTGGTGTAGAAAGAGTGTGCAATAAGGGCAAATGGCTTTGCACACCTACTAGATGCACCCCAAAAGGTATAAACACAAGACTAAGGTGTTAAAAGGCGTGAATGAATTGCTTACTCCCGGTGTTCACAAATTTATAAAGTGTGAGCAAACGTGGAGAGAGAGTGCATACGCTTATTACTTCTTGCAATTAGACATTCAACAACACGGAAACAAATGCCATGTCAAACAACACCAGAACGCATCAGCACAAACACTTTGATTGCCTCTCCAAATGAAAACAAATGAAACAATTTCTAAGTCCCAATTTTTTTGTATGCGAGTAGTTATGTCATTCTTATGTTCTAAGGGATGTCTTCCAATGTTCATTTTCCGTTTTTTTTTTATTAACTATTACCAACACGTTAATTATAAAATTTTTTAGTTATGGGTTCTAGCTTGGGGTAATGGATATAATCTGTTATATGAGCCTCTGGATAGGAGCAGAAATCCGACAAGCCTAAAAGTGAGAGTTGTTCTTACATGTTATTCCGTGTAATATTGTAATACCTTTTAGATCGCCCATGTTTGTTGGCTTTATTATATAAACAAGTATTTAGACTGGATTGATACAGTAAGTATTCAAGATTTTTAAAAAGTTTTGTAACGTTATACGCTAATTAAGCTTATAACATACGTAGCATTTATTTGTGCTACGTATACAGTTACATGTCGTACACTCTTGATATAACTATTTGCAATGGTAACTATAACATTGTTGATTTTTAGCTGCTTTTAATACTGACCAAGAAAATGTCCAACTCATCAGTTGTGAAGATTTATCATCACTCTATAATGCCTAATGTGGCATGGATTGCTGTACGATTTATGCCAGGTATAATTTTGACTATGATTTTATTTCTGTTTATACGCGTAACTATTTTCTTTGCAGGTGGTTACGCTTCCTTCACTGCATTTCTCAATTCTGGAGTTCACGCTATTATGCATTGTTATTATACACTTTATACGTTGCATCCAAAAAATACTATGTTTATCAGAATGAAACCCTACTTAGCTATAGTCGAAGTGGTAATTAACAACTTTTATTTTAAAATTTATTTTAAATTGTATTTGTAATGCAAATTTCTAGGGACATGTCGCAGTTATAATGTTACAAGGAATGCTGCCGTTATTTATGGAAGCGTGTGATGATTTTCCACACGAATTTATCTACTATTTCATTTTTCTTGCCAGTTTGTTTCTTATTTTATTTCTGACTTTCCATGGTAAAACTGATAAGCGTAAAATAGAAAATTATAAAAACATAAAAATTAAAATCAAATAATAAATAAAGTTGAATATGTAAAAAATATGTTTATAATAATTTATTACCATCAAAAGAAACAATCACATCAAAAGATTCAAACGGTGTTTGCTATTATTCTAAAAAACCCAAGTTGTTATTTTGCAGGTTCTGGATGCATCTTCAATAAGAGAAATTCTTTGAACACGGATTTATCGCTTCAAGTTGCTGAGAAAAATTGCAAAGCACCTCAGCAATTAGTAAATGTTAAATCAGCGCAACTGGATTCAAGTTCATGGACCAGTAGTCAGAAGCAAATGGGTAAACCTATATACACTACATCAATGCACCATGATGTCCAACTTGCTTTTATCATCAAAGAATTACATTTCCACGTACGTAAGTTACTGACGCATTCTAAAATACCGTTGTTTTACAACACATTTTAAATTTAATTCAACCAAAATTTAAAATGAGTTGTTGCAAACGCAACCAAATAGATGAATTTTTTAGTGCGTCTTCCATTCATTGCAATTGTGGTCGATTTATTTCAAAAGTCTTTTTTTTTTAATTTAAAGAAAGAGTGAAGCTGCTTGCAAGTGTTTAATTCTCAAAATTTATTATCAACAAAATCCAGGTGCCCAACTGGAGGTACCAAGAACAGACTTAAGAACCAAAAAGAAAAAATAAGGAAGCTGTAGAAAATACTCAACACAAATGTATCAATCTTAGGAGGAACTGACTACAATAGATGAATCGGAAAAAGTGATCAACAATTTGACCAGCAACGAACCGGAATAAAGCTCATATACCAGCTGAACTGACGAAAGGCGTTGCGGCGGTCGCACGGAACAGACCAAAAAGAATGGGGCGTTATTTAAGCTAAATATAAAACTTTTTTTTTATCGCAGGTCCTGTATTTTACCTTTTGGAAACGCTGTTTCGGAAACAGCACTCTAGCACTCGAGCAGATTTTACCAAACACATGCGTCGAATGCGTTACGTTAGTACCTGTGAAGGATTCAAGAAAAAGTCAAGTCTCGTGTGGACAGTGTTGTGGTATGAATTAAGTTATGTGGTTTTCAACATTTTAAAATTCAAAACAGTATGTTAATCGATTTATTATAATAATAATGATTTATTATGTGAAATTGGTGGCGGAGTGGTTAGAGTGGTCACATTCTGCTTGGGTGGTCCCGCGTTCGATTCAGCGAGTAGCTACGGTGTAATTTATTTATGTGACGTGACTTGACCGGAAGTCGCGTGCTGCCACCTAGTAAATTTTCATTTAACTTGGGTCTTTGGTAGATATATCAATAGGAATTGAGAATAATTTATAACAATGTCTCCGTGGCTCAAGTGTAGTGACACTCATACTAGTAGTTCTAAACCACGCGCGTTCGAATCCCACTCCCTCAACCCTTTAGTTGTAAAAAAAATTTACAAATGGCG
>JAQGAS010000473.1:0-48323 GCA_034686365.1 Pachymerium ferrugineum | reverse complement strand
GTTGCTCGAGCAATAGTTGGGCCACCAGATGGTGGTTGAAAATCGTCCATTTCGTTTCCGTTGAAATCACCACATAATCCATGAACCTAATAAAACATTAAAATGTTGTAATGTTACACTACCGGTATGGGTAATAATGTCTTACAGAATTTTTCCATTGAGATTGCAGTTTCACATAAATACGCGTACCCTGGTCCCAGTAAAGAGTGACGCCAATGTTTGTGTGCACAACAAGAAAAAGTCCAACTTTTCTTACGATGAATTTAGAATTCATGTCCGGTTCTGGTAATGGATCGTCTTTTGACAGTTTTAGTTGCTGATCGCCTATTCGGGTAAAATTAAACGTTTTTTATTTATTTAAAAATGAGATCACATCTTGTTTTTGTTTTATACCAAGAATTAAAGTGGCTGATTTGATGCAAGTTACATCTGTATCACTGCAAGGAACGCTTTGTACATTCACTGTGAACTGCAAGTTGGAATCGACAGATCCTTGTACCAATGTGTAGTCGCAAGCACCGACAAAATCAAAGAGACGACCATCGAATGTAGATATGTGAGTGTCACCCCAAGCGGAACAAATTCCAGGACATTCTCTTTGCTCGCATTTCCAATGACCACCTTCACACAAACTGTAAAATACATTTTTTAATATTAAAGAGTCAATTAGTCAAATTTTATATGCTAATTACCAGAGGTTACAGTCTTGCAGCATCGTTTCCCCTGGATTATAGGTGCGCTCATTGTGATGACAAGGACACTGAGATGGTTGTACGCATTTGTCAGCTTTCGTGTCGTAAACATACCCATCCTTACAACTGAAAAACAGAAAAACTTTTATATCAATCAATATTTTATTGGAGTAATTTCATACCTGCATCCGGGTTTGCAATGAACGGTTACACAAATTGGGGGTTTATTAAAATTGGAGCAAGTAAGAGGGCACTCCACTTCACAATCCGTTGGCTCCATATTATCTTCATCAGGACAGGACGATTTGCTTTCAATTTCTGCCGCTCTTAATTCTTCTGGCGATGCATCGCGGCACTCCCAAACTGCTTTTACACATGTGCTAAAATGTGCAATTTATTAGTCCGTGGTTGTTGTCATTACTTTTTATTGCAGGACTTACCACATTTTACCATCTCGTATTGCTGATTCTCCTGCTGAATATTCTTCATCGTTGAAAACACACGTACATTCGGATATTGGGACACAAGTTCCTTCAGAATTCAATGTCAATCCAAGTGGGCAATTGCATCCTTCTACACATTGGTCAATACATTTAGGGTTAGATGAAATGTCTTTGCAACTTCTGCTGCACGATAAACCGCATTGACTGTATACTTGCCCATTCGGACACGTTATTGCTGTGAATAGAATAATTTAAACTAATGTTTACTGATAGAAAAGTAAAAAAAATGACTTACGACATTGGGAAACTTGTCTACGCCACTCAACTATGGCTCCTTTCTTTGCACATTCGGCTGCATAGTGAGCGATACTAGAGCAAAAGCAATCTTCCATTTCGGGATTTTTGCAGGCGCACACGTCATACATGCAATTAGTAACGTACATTTCGGGGTCAACAACATCGTGACAAGCTAAAAAGGTGTATGTAATTAATTAGTAAAACAGAAAGATAATGATTATATATTATTTACCTGCAAATGCAGTGCTTTTTATTTGAGAGCACAGACTTTGGGCTTGATCGCCAAATCGTGGGTTCACTGAGCATGGATCTGTAGGTGTTACAGCTGGTGGCATGTCAGAACAAAAATCGTCCGTTTTCCACTTATTTGCGAATGATACGACATTGCTCTCGACGTCACCTTCAGGGGTTAGGAAGTCGTCCTTTTGGGACAGGGAAAAGGTACCGCACAGACCTTTTAAAGTGTTTAGCAGTGATGGTGGTGCATCCATGTACAGACGTGATCTGCCGTCCCATTGAACAGACAAACCATTCATAAGTTCAATCTAAAAAGAAAATTTATTAAAAAAAAAATATTTTTTGAGAGTTCAAATTGTCGTACTTTAATAAACGATGAAGATGGTCGGTATATGTACATTCCACTGGCGTAGTAAGGCAGCTCTAAAAGTTCTCTGCTGTTCAGAACCATCTGCAATTGGTAAGAAAGGTTTTTACCTCTCAGTTAATTATGATGTCATTACATAATTAAAATCTTACAGAATAATCTTCTTTCAAGTGCAATTCACTTCCATGAGTCCGAATTGTAATAGTCTTGGTACAAGAAGGTCTCAAAACTTCGTCCAATGCATTCATGCCTTTTGTTTTAGTTAAGGCTTCGTCGCACGCAACAAATTCCTGTTCAATCGAATAATTGGTATTGGAAATTAAATAGTAACTGCATTTCCCCATGAAATTATAGTGTTTTCCGTCAAATGTCGTGTAATGAGGATCACCAACTGAAGAACATCTGGCTGCACAAACTTCTTTACCGCAATGCCATTGACCACCAAAACATTTACTGCAATAAGAAATTACTATTTATATAAACAAGAAAATCTCTTTAAAGTAATGTAAAACGATATACCAAATATTGCAGTCTTGTTGCACACTTGTTCCAGTAGGATAATACTGATTTTGATACACACAAGGACAGTTTGAAGGTTCAAAACATTTATTGTCAGGGCCTAGAACTTTCCCTTGGGGACAGAAACATCCATCATTGCACCAATCGGATTTACATTTTTGATTGGGGTTGGCGCATGTTGCTGGACAATCAGAACCGCAGTCTTGGTAGATCATGTCATTTGCGCACGTGATATCTTAAGTAAATAAATTATTGTATTTAATTATTGAAATTAATATATGAAGTAAACTTACTGCAGAAGTCGTGTTTTCTCCATTCATAAGACTGTTTTCCAAGTACTCTCGCACATTCTTTGAAGAATACACTATGTGACGTGCAACCACAGTCTTCGGGAGTGTCATAGCAAGAGCAATATTCCGAAATACAAGCGTCAATATAAGGAGCTGGGTCAAGCAACTAAAATTTTATGTAAAGTTTAACGAAGGGATTAAATTGAGAAGTAAATTAAAAATTACGTATAAACAGTCTTCGTAATCCTTATGTTTAATTCTGCGGCAATGTCTTTTGGCGTCTTCAATTACAGATTGAGGTAAATTGTAGCACGTGTCTTTAGCTGGTTGTGTGTCTTCACAGGCTCCTAATAGAAATTCATTTATTTTACATTTTAAAGTCTAATCTTAAAAAAACAATTTTTACCTCCAATTTCGGGAATTACCCACGAGTTTGCAAAAGTTACAACATCGTCTGTTTGAATTCCATTAAACGTTTCCATATCGTTCAACGGATTGTCGTCGTATCGACCGCAAAGACCGCACGTCTTATTTTTGGATTGAGGCGAAACATCGATCTGAACTAAATTCTGCAAGATTGTACAAGTTAATTTACATTACTAATATATTTTTTGATTGCAATATACTTGTCCATCCCACAGCAATCTGAAACCTAAATTACTGCTGACTGCAATGTAATGGGATATATGTTCTACAATTATATTGTTTATCGTTAATGGAATTGGTATTTCTACTCCATCGACATACAACGATGGTTTCTCATTGACGTTCTTGAAATTGAATCTGAAAAATTCATTTATTGTATTGTAAATTTTCTAAGTTATTTTTATTTTACGTACTGCATTTTTTCGATATAGATATGTAAAGTGATTGGACACGGTTTCTTTTCACAGTTGTCACTCATGTCCATGTAAATTGAATACGTGTTGTCATTGCAGTCTTTGGAGAGTAAATAAGTGCAAGATCCATCAAACGAATACATTCTTCCATCGAATGATTGGAAATGTTTCTTCTCCCATGTTACGCATCGACCATTTAACTTGGAAACTGTTGAATTAAAAGTTAATAAATAAAAATAATAACATCCAAAAATGGATTATCTTAAAGATTACTTGTATGTGCTATTAATCCAGATTGGCCAGGTGGTTCAACAAAGTGTATTCCACCAGCGTGTTCACTGGTTGCTGTACCTGGTGGACTAGTACTGCCTTTCCCGTTTTCAATTCTGGTGTTGTAATCGTGATTGTGATTGGTCATTTCATCTGTAATAAAAAAATTATTAGTTCCTTCAGACTTCAATGCACAACGTTAGACTTACTTAATATGCAATTAGGAATTTCAGGTGGGCTCCATTTTCCTGCAGGTGTACACTGGTATGAAGATTCTGGTTGAAATTCAAATTTCATTCCTTCTGGACATACTAAAACGCACGTCATATTTTCTTGTTGGACTTTGCATTGGTACCCAACATCATGTGTCGCTTGTAAGTCGCATACAGAAGTTACTATTAAATTTAATATTTAATAAGATATTCTTATTGCTATACTAAATAAACGTTTACAAGTGTCGCATAATTTTCCCCAATAGTCTTTCTTGCACAAACAGGTGTCTTTACCAACGCATGTCCCTCCATTTTCACAAGGTGGATCGCAAATAGCTGAAAGGTTTCAATTTGACAACATAACTACTGCAATTAATGAAACAAAATTACTTACGTTCACAGTTAGGGAAGTTGGAATCAGACGTGTAAACGCCGTTAACGCATTGCACTTGTTTGGACGTCATTTTGTCAGGGAATTGATAACCGTGCAAGCATTCTCCAGTACAATCTCTATTAAAATATTATCTTGTAGTGCGCATTATAAATAGTTTACGAATTAGTATACAATGATAATTTTGAAGTTCGACAAGTCTTTTTCCCGTTTCTTGGAGTAAAAGGCACTTCGCATTTATTGTTGACCACTGAAAGAAAATTACCAAATATTTTAAGTCAGCAACAATTTTATAAATTTTAACTTACGAGGTTCATGTTCTCCTCCACCTCCTCCAGGAGACACATCTAATCAATTTAAAAGTAAATATTACGGTAAATGTTACATATAAAGCTACTTACGTTCTCCAGCTTCAGGGGATAGTGGGTGAGGTTCAATAGCTAGTAAAATTAAATATTTTAGTAGGAAAATAATTCTTTGTAAATGAAATTTACACTTACGTTGGCAATTGGGGAATGTAGATCCCTGTGTGTAAACTCCTTTAATGCAGGTAAGCTCTTTAGTTTGAGCTCCATCAGGAAATTGATAACCTTCAATGCATTGTCCAGTACAGGTTCTAACCAAACATTTTTTTTTAATATTTCTGTTTAATTTAAAAAAAAAATTGTACTTGTCATTCGTTGCTGAAGTTCTGCAGGTGACTCTTCCGTTCATCGGAGAAGTTGGCATGTCGCATTTATACATGGCTAAAAAAATGTTATATTATACTGACATGGACTATTTAGAAAAAATTTTA
Organism: Pachymerium ferrugineum; assembly: GCA_034686365.1. Taxonomy (NCBI): domain Eukaryota; kingdom Metazoa; phylum Arthropoda; class Chilopoda; order Geophilomorpha; family Geophilidae; genus Pachymerium; species Pachymerium ferrugineum. The sequence continues at coordinate 42,970 of JAQGAS010000473.1, read as the reverse complement.
TATCTTTACGTTGGCAGTCAGGGAAATAGGACGGTGAGTACACTCCTTGTGTGCAAATGGCGTCTTTGGTTTGTGTGCCATCAGCAAATTTAAATCCATCGCTGCATTCTCCAGTGCATTTTCTAGTATGGTACACAAAAATTACTTTTAATCCTCATTGAAATTATTTTAATTTACCTGTCACTTGATGGTAAAGTTTGACACATCATTTTGCCATTCGCTGGAGGATTTGGATCATTACATGTGTACATTGCTAATAAATTTGTAGAGAATATAATTCAGGTGTAACTTCTGGTTAAATTAGCAGTTTACCTTCGCAAGGTGGTATTGCTGAAGGATAAAACACTCCGTTGATACATTCAATTCGCTGAGTGGTTGAGTAATCGGGAAAGCGGTATCCACTTCTGCATTCTGCAGTGCACACTCTGTTGAAAATTTAAAATTTTTTTTATTAAAGATAATTTTAAAAAAAAATTTAATTAAATTTACAGATCGTTCGTTGGTAGAGTTTTGCAGCTTATTTTTCCATATCTCGGTGCGTTGGGATCTTTACACTTGTGCATAGCTGGAAAAAAAATTTTAGATGTTCATTAGATTGACGGTACCGAAAGTCGCCGCGAGGGTGCGCTCCAAACCAATAGAATTAAACTAGATTAAACCATGCGCGTTATAATTGAATTCTATGAGTGTTGACATGGTATATATCGCAGTGTACGAGTATATTTTAAGAGCAGATTATGGCAATTAATTACTTACGTTCGCAATCAGGGAAATTATCTGATGGAGTAAATTTTCCTTTCCTGCAAACGATCTCTTTAATGTTGGTATTGTCAGGAAATTGATAACCTTCTCTGCATTGCCCAGTGCATGTTCTGAATTGTGAATCAAGTTAGATTAATAAAAATTGATTGAATTTATTATTTTCTCTCTTACTTTTCATTTGATGGTGACGTTTGACAAATTACTTTGCCATATCTTGGACTTAAAGGTTGACCACAGATGTATATTGCTAATATTTAAATTGTCAAGATGTACTACTAACTAGTATTTAAAAATTTTAAATTTACCTTCACACGGTGGAAAATTGCTTGCGGGACTATACACACCGTTACTGCACGTTATGTCTTTAACGGTTGCTCCATCAGGGTATTGAAAACCATCATTACAGAATCCAGTGCACATTCTATTTACAGTTAATATTAAATAAGAGTGATTATATAATAGATTAACTTACTGTTCTTTTAATGAACTTTTGCACTGAATACGGCCATTGACTGGATGATTTGGGGCTACGCAACTTGTTGCACCTTTAGGATAAATAAGTTTTGTTTAAAGTTTACATTTTTTATAATATATATTTACCAGATGTTTGTCCAAATGGTGATTCTAGAATTTAAAATTTTTTAATAAGTATGATTAGAAAAAGTTATAAATTTCTTACTATTGCCTCCTCCTTCGGTGGTTTTGCTAGTTTTTCCTCCTTTAGTGCCAGGCATGTTACTTTTTGACGCTTTGCTGGGCGGCTGAGTTGTTGCTTGCTGTGGAGATGTAATTTCTGAAAATTTATTTCAATAAGTTTAATCATTTTAAAAAATTAATATGAAATAAACGTGCCTTCACAATTTGGAAATTCTTTTGATGGTGTGAACACTCCATTATTGCAAGTAATTAGTGTAGCAGTTGTCCCATCAGGGAATTGAAAACCAGTTTTACATTCGCCCGTGCATTTACTATTTGAATTTTATGAATATAAAGTATTAATTATTAATTAAAACATTTGGATATATTTTAAAAACTTACAGTTCTTGTAAAACACGTTTACAACTTATCTTTCCGTCTGTTGGAGCTTTAGGAATCGTGCAGCGCGCTTTTAATACAAAATTTGTAAATAAATAGTTCAGAAATTTCAATATTCAAATTCACCTGTAGGGGCGCCACTACCGAACGGGGAAACTAAAAACAATAATTAACATAAATCATATTATTGCACATTACTTTATTATCTTACCTTTACCACCTCCAGTTCTTGCTTTTGATGCTTTACTACAATTAAAAATTTAAAAAAAAAAATTATAAAAAGTTGGCTTACCCGTTCTACACTAAAAGCACCCCCTTTGCAGACTTTCCTGCTTTGCAACCAATTAAATTTCTCTCAAAATTCCAATAGATTGACATTAAATGTAAATTAAATTGTTCATTGGAAACTATTTTTTTAAATATTTACCTGTTGGTTTTAGTCTGTCCATAACACTCATTAATTAATAAAGAGAAGAGGAGAATTGTCCACATTAGCTGTCGGTACCCCATGTTGGAGATACCTATTGACTGCAGACAAAGTACTGCTGGCAGTACTCACTCAAGACTATAACTTCAGTTACTTAGTTGCTTACTTTCAAATAAAACAAATCTTGACCGGATGTCCTAGGTGATTGGTAAGCACAATTTTTTTTAATAAAAAAAAAATAAGAAAAAATTGAAACTTATCAAAATTCACGGAAATTAAAGCATTTACTTTTAATCTCAAAATGAGTATTAACCCAATAGATAATTTTGAGATTAGACATTTAAAGAAATTGCAAAGATTGAAAACGACTTACCGAGAGATTTAAGTGCACCTTAAAGGTATAGTGTGTTTACGGTCTGCGTATATCCGGATATTTTCACCACTAAGTGACTTGTTTACAATTTTGACAGGACATAGGTGTGTGGATATTTTTAAGAAATGTATTTTTCACACGTGTGATAATTATGTAAATAAATGTAAATATTTTTGTTATTCACAGTTTGGATTTTAAAGACGATGAACGCAAGGTAAAGTTTGCAATTTCTATATTTTCTTGCAGTTCAATTACTTTTGTAATCAAAATGTTAGTGATTACAAAATTAATAGAAGTCAATAGGGTTCATTTAGTTCAAGTGTCAACGTAAAATTAATCGTGAATTTTTTCTTATTTAAACTTATCTACGGGATGTTAAATATCACTTCCTGTTAAAAATTACGTCAACGTGTTTAGTAACTTTGACATTACGAATGCGTTCATCAACAGTTTCATAGGGGAAAATTTTGCAGATGGTGGAGAAGAAATCTTATATTGCCTATTTGTAAAATTTTAGTGACAAAATGTATATAAAAAAGAATTTAAAATAAAATAATCAAGTTACATTTTACTCAGAGTAAAATGTAACTAGATTATTTTATTTTAAATCTATATCAGTTTAAAACACGCGGAATTATTCAGGAAGAACATCAGTCTGTCTACAGGACGTCCTAGGTGATAAATAATTTCTTGGAAAATGAGGTCAATGTAACCAGATTAGGTAATTGTGATGAGGAAATGAATAACCTAAACGAGGAAAACGGGTTACGAAATAGTTCACGTTGGCTTATAAAGAAGTTAATTTTATAATAAATTACTTGGTTATTTTATCCAAATCATCTTTATCATCGGTTTTGGTTTTATTTTGCAGGAGTGAAATGTCGTCGTTTCCTGTAAATGATAAGATGCAATCAAGTTAACATTAGAATCATGAATGTTTCCAAGAAATTGTTATCTAATATACGAAACGATTTTAATGTTTTCACCTCAACTTTAACGGTGTCATACTTCAGTACGTATTCAAATCTGGATATGTTTTCTGAAGAAATTATTCTTCCAAATCAGCAAAATTGATTTCTTAATCGCCATTATACACTGATTCCGTTTCCGGAAGGGGCGACATCTATCGGCAACTATTAAAAGTTTCAACATTGCATAGAAATACCTTAAAACTGTTTACTTAAAAACATTATTTAAAAAATTAGACAAGATTAATTTAGAATTTTATTTTTCTTTCATTATAACTATTCAAGAATCATTAATGTAAACATTAGCCTTTTGGACTGAAACAATATTTCAATATCTTTTATTAGAATACCGTCTTCTAACGCATCTTGGAATTCGATTAGGATACCATTGCCCAAAAGGACTGCACTCATAGTTCTGTGCAGGAGGAAATTCAAATATCATTGAGTTCGGACATGTTAAAACGCATATTTTTTTCTCATGCTGTAGAGTACAGTGATAACCAGCATTAGTGAGTGCTTTCAAATTGCAAATGGACTTTGCTGAAAACAATTTAAAAAAAAAATTTCATTTAAATATTTTTTAAATACCAAATTGTCACTTACGAGTTGCACATCGTTTCCCCCAGAAATCCCCACTACAAGCACAATTATTCCCTGCCATACAAATCCCACCATTTTGACACGGGGGGTTGCAAATAGCTAAAATAAATATTTCAGTTACATCACAAATTGAAATTTAAAAAAAAAAATTTTACGTTGACAGCCAGGAAAATTTCTGTATTGAAGTTCCTGAAGTGAGTAACTACTTATGCAATTTACTTCTTTCACTGTAGACCCGTCAGGAAATTGATAACCAACAAGACAAATGGCAGCGCATTTTCTGTACCCAGTTAAATTTGTATTAAAATTGAATGGGCAATTAAAGTATTCTATTTACAAATTGGGTTTGGATCCGACACAGTCTAGTCTTGCATTCGATGGCGTTAAACAATCGCCTTAATAGAAAGAAAAATTATAAGTAAAATGAATTATTTTTTACAAGATTTCAAATTACCAATTGATCTTCCTGGTCCTTGCTCAGGGAATATGATATCTAAACAATTGTTATTGCTGTTAAAACATTGAATGAAATATTTCCTTTTTTTTTACCTTTTGAGGGCCAAGAATTATGGGTGTGTGTTGAAGCTGCTTAAAAAATGTAGTTAATGATTTCATTTTTTATCGCTGCCTATGAACTTACATTGACAATCTGGAAACTTTGTGTAAGGAATAAAAACTCCTCCTATGCAAGAAATTTTTTTCATGTCTCTTCCATCAGGAAAAGTGAAACCTTCTTTGCATGAGGCAGTACAATGCCTGCAATTTTAATAGTTTATATAAAAATTAAAATGTATATGTTTTACGTCTTACATCTCATCAGCTGTTTTTTTGCAAGAAATTTTACCCTGTTTAGGTGTTGCAGGTATTGGACAATTGTTGAACATTGCTTTTAAGAGAATTTTTATTAATAAATAAGCAGCATAAAATAATGGCTAATCGAAACTTACGTATACAGTCTGGAAATTTGTGGAAAGGTTTGAAAATTCCATTGATAGAAATAACTTGTTTTTGAGTAGTTTTGTCAGGGAAATGAAAATTAGGGTTACACTCTGCAGTGCACTTTCTATTATGATATTGAATTCTAAATTTTAAAAAAGAGTATCATCTAAATCGACTTACAATTCTCTGTAAAAGCGATTGCAATAACTTTTCCCATTTTTTGGAGGAGCTGGTACTACAGCTAAAATAATAAATTACATGTTAATATCCATCATTATGTGAGTCTTAATACTCACATCTGCTTTTTCCATTTTTAATTGCATATGCGTCAGATTGTCTGAAAAAAAAAACAACAAAATTGAATTCTTTGAAGATAATAAATAGAAAAATTTACCTTTTAGACAGTGTTTGGCTACCGCACTGAGTTGTCAATAATAGAAGCCCAATAGTGACACACAAAATCGTGTTTTGGTTCATCATGTTGATGGTTCATGAAATATTTCTTGTTATTATAGATTACGGTAGTGAACGCAGGAAATTATTACTTTTTAATCAATAATAACAAACTTTGACCGGACTTCCGCGAATTTAGAAAAGGCTACTTACTTAGCGGGTGTGGAGAACCAAATGTGATGTTTAAAGTTCAATGTGATATTTTATAATTCGAATGATGAGTCACTTCTTAGCATGTGGACAAAGTTTAGAAAAATTTAAAATGAACATCTGTTTTTAATAATAGTATAACAATGTATGCTGTTTTGTGTTTTCTTTACTATCTTTATATATTTTTTTATAAAACAAGTAATATCTTGTGTAAGCTTCACTGAACAATTCACTCCACAGTAGTAAATGCACCTATATTTTAGACCCAAACAAAAATGAGTTAAATACATTGTAAAGACTTATTGAACCTACGTTGACACTGAGGAAAATCTCCGCTAGGAGGAAAGTCATTTTCCACGGGATACCAAATACCCGAGCTGCATGTAAAAATTGCACTTGAAGACCCATCGGGGAATAAATATCCTCGAATGCATCGCACAATACATTTGGTTCTGTAAAACATTCAATTGCGGTAAAAAAAAAGATATTATTTAGCTTGTCTTAATATAACCTTGGACTTCCGAAGCAATTAAAGTCGAAATTGTTAGACATGTAGGAAATGTTAATAATACATCCCTCTGAAAAAAATTTATAAATTTTTAAACAAAATAGTTAGTAACGTTTAGTTTGCATTTTAAAGTTTTAATAGTTTTTACCTTTTGACAGAGAAGATTTTGCTGCGAAATACAAAACAAAATTATTTTTTTTTTTATAAGTATAACTTGATTTTGAGAGAAAGACTAAACCACTTACGTTGACAGTTAAGAAGTCTTGCAGGATAAATGACTCCTTTTATGCAAGAAAGTCTTTTGAAGCTTATGCCGTCATCAGGAAAGATAAAACCTTGATTGCATTGAGCGTAACATATGCTAAAAATGTTGCAATTACAATAAACTTCATTCACAAATTGTTTTGTCTTTGCAAGTTACTTGTCTGAGTATTTTTGGCAATCAATGTGACCATTTTTCGGTTGGGGAGGTAACTTACAACCATTTGTGGAGGGTTGGATAGTTGGAATTGCTGTAAATAATTATTAAGTTAACAGAAAAACGAATTTGTTGATAATACAAAAATGTAAATTTCTCACTAAATCATTTTAAAATTTTAATAGAAGTAACATTGATGAATGAATTTTTATACAGTTTTTAAGATAAAAAGAGGAAAAAATTGTAGAAAAGTTAGTAAAATACTGCAAGCAAATGGGCCAAATGGACCAAAAAACCACCAGAAAACAAAAGTAGGGAAAAATGAAGTGATCAAATTGAATAATTGAACTCACGATAACAAATTGGACGGCTCGCACTAGAATAACCCGAATAGCATTCATATGCCTTTTCCATTGTAGTCCCGTCAGAAAATTGGTACCCATTACGACATTTGACAATACATTTCATGCTGTAAAAATTAAAATCCAGTAATAAATTAAATCAAAGTTTTCTGTTAGGTTACGAATTAAATTCCGTATTGTAGCAACGTCCTTCAGTGTTGGATAATGCAGTCGGCAAACAATCCTCTAAAATAAAATAAAAAAATATTGAATACATTAAAATTTAAAAAATTAAAAAACTTACTAGCCAAAAGATCCACGTGTCCTTTTGTAGGAAAAGTAGTATCGAATTAAATTTATTTTTAGTAGTGAAAAATTTGTATTTTAAAAAATTAGAAAAATATGACTTTTACTTTTTGAAGGTAAAGGACTTGTTCTTGAATATTTATAAGGCAAAGGACTTGTTCTTGAATGATGAAATAACTTTTGTTGACAATCAGGGAGACTTGCAGGCGACATTTCTCCTTGATTGCAAAAAATTCTAATGACGCTTGTTCCGTCAGGAAAAATAAAATTTTCATCACAAACAGCAGAGCAATATCTGAAAACATAGTAAATATTTTAATAAAACTCAAAAGATATTTTGCTTTCTCATATTACTTATCATCAGTAAGTGTATTACAATTAGTAAGTTTTCCATTTTTAGGGCTCTTAGGTTGACCACAAGTAAATATTTCTGCAGCAAAGATCTCTGTAATTAAACAAATTTCATAATTGGATGATTCAACTCACGTTGACAATCTGGAAATTTTGAAGTAGGAAAGAAAGCGCCTTGTGTGCACGAAATTATTTTTATGCGTGTTTTATCAGGAAAGTGGAAACCATCTTCGCATGTTGCTTTACAAAATCTATACAAATTTTGAATATTTTATGATGATTTAAATAAAATAAATTTTCACTATTACACCAAGTTTGTCGAAGTTTCACATTTTATTTTGCCTTTTTTAGGACTGGCAGGTTCGACACAAGTGAGTATTTCTGTAATAATTTTTTTTAATTTCATTGAATTATAAATTAAATTATTGGACTTACTTTCACAGTCTGGGAAACTTGAATAAGGGTAGAAAACGTTTTGAGTGCAAGTAATTATTTTCTCGGATGTTTTATCAGGAAACTGAAATCCGTGACTACATGTAGCAATACATTCCCTAAATATTTTCAAAATTATAAAACATTTAAGGAAAAACAATTTTGATTTTATAGTACTTGAAGTAAGTGTGGGGGTTGCAGTTAATTTTTCCATTCTTAGGACTGATAGGTTGGTCGCAAGTGATACTTGCTGAAAGTAAAATTTAATTTTAAAATAATGTAAATAAATTAACAATTGAGTTTAGGTTGTGCTTACGTATGCAGTCTGGAAATTTAAGTGAAGGTTTAAATACTCCTTTGACAGAGACAATTTCCTTGTAAACGGTTTGGTCAGGAAAGTGAAAACTAGAGTTGCATGTTGCTCTGCATATTCTGTGCACAAGTTTTTAAAGTTTAAATTACGAATGTGATGTGATCAAATGTGAATTACCGTTCCCCATAGAAAAAGAAGCAGTTGATAACTGCGTTTTTTGGAGTTGGCAATATGTATATGTCGTCTATTAAAATTAAAAAAATTAGATATTAATTCAATATATTTGTTTCTTCTACGCTTACACTCGTTGTTTTCATTTTGTCGTGTTTCAAGTCGTCTGAAATGATTAACAAAAACAGAATAGTTTTAGTTTCGATTTCCTCCAATAAAAAGTGCAGCAAATTGCAATCTCATGCATTTTTCTTAGCTGGTAAATACAGAACTTACCGTTGGGATTCTACCCGATCATCGCATTCACTCGTCAATAGTAAAAACCCAAAGGTGAGCCAAGCAAATATCATCATGTTGGCTGTATAAGTTAGAAAACTCTAAAACTTTTCTTCTTCAGTTACAACAAACTTTGAACACGCTGACTAATACAGGGGAATTAGAGATATCATATGCAGATAAAAAAAAAGAATGAAGACATAACAAAATTTTTTCTAAGTAATTTGTATCTGTTGTGGGAAACTAACATCTCACATACTTTCGTTATATTGAATTACATTACCGAATTACACTTTTTAAAAAATTAATTTTTGAAATGTAAAGTTCAATGATTAAAGTAATGACATTAATAACGCCTTGTAGAGGCTTCCCTGCATCTCCCATTAAAGTTGGCTGGAGTATTTACCTTTATTCTAGTTAACAAAGTAGTAGTAGAAGTACGTCTATATGATCGTATTTGTAAATATATTCCGTGTTTTATTATTTACTTGTCTTAATACACAGTCAATTGTATGTTAGAGGAGGGCGAGAGTCGCCATTGGGTGAAACGTCATGCAACTTTTCTTCAGGCAAGGGGTAATTGGGTAACTGGATAACTGGATAATTGAAACTAACTGGAAGTTGGCAGTCAGGAAACATAGGAGATATTGATGAATGTCCAGAAGCGCTGACAAAATGAAAATTTGTTCCGTCAGGAAACTGAAAACCCTCATTGCACTTTACCATGCATCGCCTGCAAAAATTTTTTTTTAAAATTTAAATATAAATGACCAAAGTTTCATTTACAATATGTCACGGGAACAAGTGCAGGACATATACGCATTTTTTGGGGACGTTGAGACGTAGCAAAAACGATCTGTACAGAAATTCAGTCATTAATCAATATTGAACTTTTTTCAATTCTCTTACCTCGATATAATTCATAATTTTGCCTGCAATAAAAAGAAATTTTTATATTCATTTATAAGAAATAAAAGTGAGGATTACCTCTTGCTTATTATTCCACCATCCAGTTCAGTGATGAACAGTAAAACTCCAAGAGCAATGCAAAGAAACATTTTGGTGCTGTTCCACTGCGTCTTAGTTATGCAGATTTTTCTACACTTTTAACCTGATGGTGGGAAAATTGCCTTTAAATAAATTAGAAATGTTTTTAATTTGACTTCCTAGAAAGGAAATTTCAATACTTCTAGTTTCTCTTTAAGGCACGTTGAAGATATAAATTACAACTAAACAATTTCTGCACAATTTTTGTACAAATAATATCATGTTCAAAGTGACCACTATGTTTGCATAACTTAAAGTGCCCAATGTTTTTTTTTACAAAAGTCCCCTGAAAGTGTCTACTTAAGACATGGTAGAAAACGTCCAGAAACAAAGATCCCAATAACGTCACATAATTCAAAGTTCATCACATGTGTAACAAAATAAGTTGTTAAAAATAGTTAACTGAAAATGTTGCCTCTACAGTGCACGTTTTAATCCAAAAAAGCTCCGATTTTATCTCAATGGTCTCATTATAACCTTTTTTAATACAATTGGTATTTCTTGTGAGTTCCAATGGGGTTAGGGAGTGCGAATTCGAATGATATTGATTATAAATAAGGACCGAATAGAAATCAAAAAGTCAGGCAGTAGAATTCCCCTTTAAATCGTTGTCCAATGCACTATGTTTCTGTACTTACTTTGACCGATTCTGTAGCTAAACACACCACATTTGATAACAAATCACCGTAATTGTAAAGTTAGTTCCCGCTCGTTTTGTACATGATGTTTTCTTGATAAGTATTTACGAAAATTATTTAACCTAGAAAATTCCACAATTAGTAGCAAGTGCCGAACTATTTAAGTATAGTTTATTACGCATGCACAAAACTAAATATATCAGAAATAGTTAAAGACTTTTTAATTTTTAAGCCTATGTTAAAGTTTAACTACATGCAAAAAATTCAATATTTATTTTTAATGAACCCTTTTCTAACACAATTGGGAATTTTACGTGGGTACCAATTGCCAGAAAGATCGCATTCGTATGATTCTTCAGGGGTAAATTCAAATGTCATTGTATCTGGACAAGACAAAACACACGTCATTACGTCATGCTCTATGTTACAATGATAACCAACGTTATGAGTTGCTTTTAAATCACAAATAGATGTTGCTATAAAAATTTAAAAAAAAAATCATCAGTGAACCCAACATTTTTTAAGCAACTTAATCACTTACGTTTTTGACACTGTCTTCCAAAATAGCCTTCTTTACATGAACACGTATTCTTTCCAACGCATATTCCACCGTACTGACACGGGAGTTTGCAAGCAGCTAAAAATAAATAACCCACAATTTTAATCCATTTTTTTTTTAAGAAGAAAAAGAAATGACAGTAATTACGTTCACAATCCGGAAGTTTAGAGCTTGGAGTAAAGTAACCATTACTACATTTAATTTCTTTCGTGTAAGATTTATCTGGAAATTGGTAGCCATCAAGGCAATTCACTTGACATGTTCTATAAGTCAAATCGATATAGAATAATGAACAATCTAAAAAAAAATAGATGCTTTACAGTTGAGTTTTTGTGCCTCTGCAATTGACTTTTGTATTCAATGGAACGGAAGTAGGTGCTTCACACGATGGAGTTTTAACTACAAACAAGTGAAATAAGAAGTATAATAATTGATAGATTTTGTGATATTTTAAATTTACCTGCAGGCAATTTCTCGTATTTTCCTCCTAAAAAAAAATAATAATAAGAATTTTGAAATACAATTAGGTTTACGTTTGAAGTAACGCAGAAATGGTAATAATTCATTTTCATTTCTGGTTATTTTTAGTGTGAACACAATTGTGTTTCATTTTACCTTTCTGAGGTTGCGAATATATCGCTGAAAATGAAAAAAAAATAAAATGCAATTTGTAACATGTGTGCAGAAATAGAAAAAAAAAAGAATTACGAATGCAATCAGGGAATGTGGACGAAAATACTCCTTTTCGACAATAGACGTCCTTGTAGATAGATTTGTCTGGAAACTGGTAGCCCTTATAGCACTCACCTGTACATATTCTATAAAAATACATTACAGTTTATGTTATATTGTACTTTGCATTCTATTTACTTATCATTTGATGGCAAAGTTTTACATGACATTTTACCGTACATCGGAGTAGCTATGTCATCACAAGTAAAAGCAGCTATTAACAGTAATAAATTTAATTAAATAAATTGTAATAAAATTACAATTAATAAAACTTACGAATGCAATCTGGAAAATACCCGAATGGTAAGAAAACGCCTTTAATGCAATTAATTTCTTTAGTGTACGTTCCATCAGGAAAGTGGAAACCTTCGGCACATTCGGCTGTACATGACCTGAAAATACCGATTGTTAAAAATAAAATTTGAACATTTAAAAACATTTAAATGAATTACTTATCGTTTGAGGGTGAAGTCTTACAAAACATTTTGCCATTTTTAGGACTATCTGGTTGGTCGCATTTGTACATCGCTGTAAGACAAATTCAAGTAACGCTTGCTTGCATAAATAAATAGTAATTACGTACGTTCGCAGTCAGGAAAACTAGAGAAAGGTTTAAACTCGCCATTGACACAAGAAACTTGTTTTTGTGTTGTTTTATCATGAAAGTGAAAACCGTCAGTGCACTCTGCAGCGCAAGATCTGAAAAAAAGTTTAAATTGTTTTAAAAATATATTCTAAATAAATTTAAATTGTTTTAAAAATATATTCTAAATAAATTTAAATTGTTTTAAAAATATATTCTAAATAAATTTATATTTACTCTTTTCCTAATGATTTTGTGCATGCTATTTTTCCATATTTGGGAGCAGCCGGAAAATCCTTGCACGCACCTATAAAAAAATTTTTAATAAACAAAAATGTTAAAAAATAAAAACACAGTTATAAGGTCTCACGGATGCAATCTGGGAAATATCCGGGCGATTGAAAAACTCCTTTGATACAACTAATTTCTTTGGTGTACGTTCCATCAGGAAAATGAGAACCGCTCACACATTCAGCAACACACTTTCTGAAATTAATACAAATTTAACCAAAGTATGTAATATTATTTGTGTGAATTACTTGTCGTTTGAAGGTGAAGTTTTGCAATCCATTTTACCATTTTTAGGAATATCTGGTTGGTCGCATTTGTACATCGCTGTAAGACGAATTCAAGTAACGCTTGCTTGCATAAATAAATAAATAGTAAACGTACGTTCGCAGTCAGGAAAACTAGAGAAAGGTTTAAACTCGCCATTGTCACATGAAACTTGTTTTTGTGTTGTTTTATCATGAAAGTGAAAACCGTCATTGCACTCTGCAGCGCAAGATCTGAAAATAAATTGAAATTGTTTTAAAAATATATTCTAAATAAATTTATATTTACTCTAATCCAAAAGATTTTGTGCATGCTATTTTTCCATATTTGGGAGCAGCCGGAAAATTCTTGCACGCACCTATTAAAAAATTTTTAATAAACAAAAATGTTAAAAAATAAGAACACAGTTATAATGTCTCACGAATGCAGTCTGGGAAATGTCCGGGCGATTGATAAACTCCTTTGACACAACTAATTTCTTTGGTGTACGTTCCATCAGGAAAATGAGAACCGCTTACACATTCAGCAACACACTTTCTGAAATTATTATAAATTTAACTAAAGTATGTTAATATTATTTGTATGAATTACTTGTCGTTTGATGGTGAAGTCTTGCAAACCATTTTACCATTTTTAGGAATATCTGGTTGGTCGCATGTGTACATCGCTGTAAACAGGATTCAAGTAAAAATTTTTTTCCGTTTATAAGTGATAAGTAGTACGTACGTTCACAGTCGGGAAAATTAGAGTAAGGTTCAAACACGCCATTGACACAAGAAACTTGTTTTTGCCTTGTTTTGTCATGAAAGTGAAAGTCATCAACGCACTCTGCAGTGCAAATTCTAAAAAAATGAAATTTATATATTTTAAAAATATTATACGCTATAAAGAAATTTGTATTAACTGTTCTCCGTATGATTTCTTGCATGTTATTTTTCCATACTTAGGAGCAATTGGCAAATCGAGACAAGCACCTACAAAAAAATAATTAATAAAAATTAAAGAGAAATTTAAATTATGAATTAGGAAATGATAAATTATAAAATGATAAATTATAAAATTATAAATTATAAAATTGTAAATTATAAAATTATGAATTATAGAATGACAAATTATAAAATTATGAATTATAAAATAATAAATTATTAAATTATGAATTATAAAATTATAATTCTAAGATTAAAATTATAGATTATAGAATGTAAAAATCTCACGTATGCAATCTGGAAAATATCCGGGCGATTGGAAAACACCTTTGATACAATAAATTTCTTTGGAGTACGATCCGTCAGGAAAATGGAAACCACCCGTACATTCAGCAGTGCACGTTCTAAAGTTTTTATAAATTTAACCAACAACTGTTAATATCATTTGTACGAATTACTTGTCGTTTGATGGAGAAGTCTTGCAAACCATTTTACCATATTTAGGAATATCAGGTTGGTCGCATGTGTACATCGCTGTAAAAAGAGCTAACGTAAAAATTTTCTTCCGTATATAAGTGATAAATAGTACGTACGTTCACAGTCAGGAAAACTAGAGTAAGGTTTAAACTGGCCGTTGGTACAACTAATTTGCTTATGCGTCGTTTTATCAGGGAAATGGAAACCTTCATAGCACTCTGCATCGCAAGTCCTACATAAAATTTTTTATGAAATTTATCAATTATTTTAAATTAATTTGATTTAACTGTTGTCCGTATAAACTTTGGCATTCTATTTTCCCTTTTTTTGGAGCATCAGGATAATTGTCGCATTCAGCTATTGATAAACCAAATTTAATTACAAGAAGTTCTAATTTACTTTTATTAATTTTTTTTTACTTTTGTAACCTCCATTCTTTATTCCACCTTTAACTCCATAACCGCCATAACCACCATATTGCCTGAAAATTTAAAAATCATTAGTCTTAGCTATCGATAAACAAATGTGTAATGTTTTAAATACCTTTTGACCATTGAGTGACCATTACTTTCACTCGTCCACAATAAAATCCCAACCAGAGTGACCCACATCATCTTGTTGCTGTTGGAAGGCGACTGGTCAAAAATCTGGAAATGTTTTTCTTTTATCCGGGGACTCAGGAAAAGAACTTTTCTAGGAAAAAACAAAATTTTACGGATAGGAGTGGTAATGCAGGTGTGAACTTTTATTTTAAGAATAGTTTTGTCGCTTTTTTCAAAATTATGTAAAACTTTTTTGTAAACAATATTTTTTATGTAATTTGTGAGAATCTTTACTTTAAAAATAAAAGCACCGCCTTATACGCGCTTCTCGGCAATGACGCATATTTCTAAGAGAAGAAATTTTCACTTGTCAAATATCTTGTCATTTGTGTTCACACATGCAATGCAATCTGTAATAAATATAATTTTTAAGAAATTAAATAAAACTAACTTCAAAAATTGTCGTTAGGTGGCGTTCTGACAGTAAATATTACTTTCTTTATGGTCAACACATGATTTAAAGTACAGTACATTTAATAACTGCATGGATGACGTCACACAATACTACCTACCTATATGGCCACCTATGACACGTGCTGGCTGTGCTGGAGTCATTTCATGTTCCTAGACTCGTTTTACCTGATGTAGTCGTGTTGACTTGGCATGTGACTGCTTTTATGTATTTTCTAAGTGCCAATGGTATTTAGTTATATAAATTACCTTTAGCACTACTGAAAAAGATAATTTTCCAACATTAAAATATTTATTTATAACTTTATAACTTTCAAAGTTTGACATAAAAGTTCATCAGCAATAAGAACATTTCTATTCGATATATAAAGATTTCATATTTATAGTTGTCCAGAACCGGAAGTGGACGCACATCTACAACCAGAGCCAACCAATGGTTTACATCCACAATAAAATACGCAGTTGCTACCCGCATAGAAATAGTTCACGTGACCTTAACATAAAAATAAATGAAGCAATCAAGTACTTTATACACATAACTCACAAGCATGACTATTAAATCCCGTTCCTCCGCTGGCATCTCTCACATTGTGAATGCAGCCGCTCTTATTCTCCTCCGAGATTGCTAAGAAAAGCGAAACAAAAATCAAATACACATGTAAAAACAACACTTTGATTACTCACACTTCCCAGTGGTAAACTTAGTCTTATCCTGATCTCCACCGCTAGCCATTTTGAACTTCTGGAAGACCAAAGAGTATGAAAACTTCGAAAATGGCGGGGCTACTCACGTGACCAAGTGTTTAGATTTCTTAATTTAACAACAGATGGCGCAAGTATCCAACAGGCGCAAACCGGTGTTAAACACTTCACTGATTTTATTTTCACACTAAAAATATTACTGTAACCGAATAGATTAAATTATAAAACCAAAAAAAAAAAAAAAAAAAATTCCAGAGTTCAACTTTGGTTAAAGTTTAATGAACCTTAAAAACCCTAATCTTCATATTTCAAAAATTTAGAAATATTTTAATTGAAAATCAATAAATGTTTTCTTGGAAATAATCAATCATTTTAAAAAAGCAATAAAAACAATTCATTTATGACAACCCGTGAATAAAATAGTCGAGCCACGCAAGGCCAAATTAAATTGTTCTTGAGTGATATAACAAGAACATCCTTGTAACACATAAAAAGAAATAAAAATTTTCTTCTTCAATCTCTAAAATTTCCATTCTCTTTTTTTTAAATAAAATATCTGTGAATGAGGTCATGAAACAAAGAATAGTAAATTAGTTCTTTAACCCAAACATTTAAAAATATTTTTAAAACGACCTTTAAAAAAAAAAAAAATTAAAATTGGATTGCAGCCAATTTGAATTGAGCGATTAATCACACGAGGGCGACCCAAAATCACTATATTTTGTAATTGAACGACATTCGGCGCCTTTCGCAAAACTCCACTCAATATGGCGTTCCACGCAAACGGGCGTGGCACAGTTCCAGTTGCCATATTAGGAAATTGTGTAGCTCCATACCAGACTGGTTTAGCAAGACTCCCACCTGTGAGTCACGCTTGACCTACTATAGAGGGGTGAGTTGAGTCCCCTATCTGAGAACCAGCTGTTTCCTTTAATGACAATATATAATTTAATTTTTACCAAATTATCTCCCACAAAATGACAGACTTATTGATTTTTAAGGGGAATATAACACACTAAAATCATTAACCTAGATTTTGTTTTTAAATTCAGGTTTTGTATTTATTGCATTTTCCTCATTTGTATAGATTCTTCCATCCTTTAAATGTCTGTCCTAATTAGGAAATAATTTTACTTAAGATATGTTAAGACTGCAATAAATGATGTACCATTATAAAAATATTTTATACACAACTGATGGAAACAAAAAATAAATGTAGACTTTTTATTTCGAGTCTATTCTTTTTAATAAATCAATACACCGGATTTATCATGCCAGGTTTTACTTGTACCGAGACTCGTTTAAAAAATCAATGGCGGAAAGATATTAAAAATGATATATTTGTCTTGGAAGAAAAGGCGTGATCAAGATGAATTAAATGGCCGTGAAGCCATATTCGGTCACGTTTTATTTCTCTGGCGGCCATCCGAATGACCCGACCGGAACAAGGTAATTAGCATCGATGAGAAGAAATGACATCATCTCAGCCACGTGATTGGGATTAACCAATGAGAGTGTTTGACCGATCGTTCACTGCACGGCTGAATATAAATAGTGCGTCACCCAAACTCCCGCCACATTTACTCACTGGAGACGCTTTACTGTCCTATCAGTGAGGATTTTTTAAATATCTTAAAACCTTTACTCACTTTTTGCTGCTTCATCACCACTCGATATCAAAATGGTAAGTCATTGATAAGTTGATGGGTGAAATGCGGGAAAAAAATAATTTGATCGCGTGTGATGATCGAGATGCTGTATGAGCGTAGAAATGCTCAGATGAGCAGTTTTATGCGCCATAATACTGCAGATGATCAGAAAACTGCGAAAAAATATTTTGATACGATTCAAATTTTGATTTTATTCCGATCAAAATTTCTTAACATTTTCATTCATCAGTAGCAAATCAAACGTGAAGCCGTTTAAAAATATTTTTCAAGTCAGTTCATCTAAAAATACAATTTCGGTAATTTTTTTGTGTCTAAAAATAATCTGCAGTTGCTAAAAATGGGTGTTTTACGACAAAAAAAATGTGTTGAAAAGGGCGTTGGCTTCGATCGATGAAAAGAGCGGTGAGATACACGAGAGCGCAATGGCCGCAGTTGAACCACGACGTCACAAGATGGCGCTGCGTATAGTTTTTGTATGTTTTAGTAATGAATGAAAATTTTTTTCTGCCTCGTTGTAGCGTGAATGTATCAGTATACACATTGGACAAGCAGGAGTACAGATTGGAAATGCATGCTGGGAATTATACTGCCTGGAACACGGCATTCAGCCTGATGGTCAGATGCCCAGTGACAAGACCATTGGTGGCGGCGACGACTCCTACAACACTTTCTTCAGTGAAACAGGAGCTGGAAAACACGTTCCAAGAGCTGTTTTTGTTGATCTCGAACCAACTGTAGTCGGTAAGCAAAGCTAAATCAATAGGTGCAATTAAAGAAGACATTAGTGTCACTACAAGTGCTTAACTCTGCCTCTGTTGGCATTAAGTGCCAAATACTGACATTACTGAATCGTTCAAGTGTCATTTGGTAGCCATACGGGACTTTTCGCCACTTGCTGTCGCAGAGGTGCTGATTGCGCATAAGATCAATTGTAATTCATTGCAAATGTCATGTATTCAACATTGACACTAGTGAATACCCGGTATATAGCAGTAGGTGCGCGATTTTAGGGACGACTCTGGCCACCATGCGCCGCATGTGAAGTATCGGTTGCAACCGGTCACAAATTCCAAAGACATAAAAGTGGAAGTCGGTTAAGACCTTCTTCACCCGTAATGCACAGTGGCCAAAGTCAGCCCTAAAATTTCGGATTGGTGCACATGGGCGTTGTCCTGTCATAGTGTCAATATTGGATTGCTCTAACTTGACCTCTTGTAATTCTCAGATGAAGTACGTACTGGAACCTACCGCCAACTTTTCCACCCCGAACAGCTCATCACTGGTAAGGAAGACGCTGCCAACAATTACGCCCGTGGTCACTACACGATTGGCAAAGAAATCGTGGACCTTGTCCTGGATCGGATCCGCAAGCTGGCTGACCAATGCACCGGATTACAAGGATTCCTCATTTTCCACTCCTTCGGTGGAGGAACTGGCTCTGGCTTCACTTCTCTTCTCATGGAACGTTTGTCCGTCGACTACGGCAAGAAATCCAAACTCGAATTCTCAATCTACCCAGCACCACAAGTATCAACAGCCGTGGTCGAACCTTACAACTCGATCCTCACAACTCATACAACCCTCGAACACTCCGACTGCGCTTTCATGGTTGACAACGAAGCCATCTACGACATTTGCCGACGAAATTTGGACATCGAACGACCTACTTACACCAACTTGAATCGACTGATTGGACAAATCGTGTCGAGTATCACTGCATCCCTTCGCTTCGACGGCGCACTCAACGTCGATTTGACCGAATTCCAAACCAACTTGGTCCCGTACCCTCGTATCCATTTCCCCTTGGCTACTTACGCTCCAGTCATTTCAGCTGAGAAGGCATACCATGAACAACTTACCGTCTCTGAGATCACCAACGCTTGCTTTGAGCCGGCTAACCAGATGGTAAAATGCGACCCCCGTCATGGTAAATACATGGCCTGTTGTCTGTTGTATCGCGGTGACGTTGTACCCAAAGATGTCAACGCTGCCATTGCTGCAATCAAGACCAAGCGATCGATCCAATTTGTAGATTGGTGTCCGACCGGTTTCAAAGTTGGTATTAACTACCAACCCCCGACTGTTGTCCCTGGTGGCGATTTGGCGAAGGTTCAACGCGCTGTTTGCATGTTGTCTAATACTACGGCCATTGCTGAAGCTTGGGCTCGTTTGGATCATAAGTTTGATTTGATGTACGCCAAGAGAGCTTTTGTTCACTGGTATGTCGGTGAGGGTATGGAAGAAGGAGAGTTTTCTGAAGCTCGTGAAGATTTGGCTGCTTTAGAGAAGGATTATGAAGAGGTCGGTGTTGATTCGGTTGAACCTACTGGCGAAGATGGAGAGGAATATTAAAAGAAACTGTGAATTTTTTTTTATTGAGATTGGCTTTTTATAATTCGTTGTTGTATATGTTTGGCTAAATGTCTTGAAATAAATCGCATTTCAAAAAGTGTTTGTTGTGTAGTGATTGAACTCTCAAACATTCTATTATAAATTCATTCTAATTAGTTCCTTTTTTGGCTCTTCAATCCTGAAAAAGAAATTTTCATTAAGTTTCCGCTATTAAATCAGGATATTTGTTGATATTGTGAAGCTAAACACACGTAAAAGCGGAAGTGGAAGTGGAAGTTTGGACCGATTGAAACCACATAATAAATGGTTATCTCCGACTTTGCCTATGCGGCGCATGGTGGACAGTTTCGTCCCTAAATCGGGCTTCCATTCCTACACAATTTTTACAAAAAACTGTTTTCCCAGAACTTTCAGCAATTTTCCCCTGAATATTTCACAGAAAAAATTTATTAAAATTCTGTCTGCAAAATTTTCACGGATAATGTGATAGCAAAACTCCATCTAGTGGCAACATAAAGTCATCCGACTTGGAAAATTTTAGGTTGCAAGTTCGGACGTCTTTTCCTGAATTATGACATCCTACAAGAGGAAATAAGGTTTAATGTTGCTAGTGTCTACTTACATCACTGTACAGACAGAGCGATAATAAACGTCAAATGAAACATTTAATGACCCTATACCATTAATTTAGTGTTGCGTAAAGTAATAAATCACAGTATATAGTCCCTAGAGTACAAATTTAGTAATTGCTAAAATGTTACATATTTAAAA
The DNA here is from genome assembly GCA_034686365.1 of Pachymerium ferrugineum. Classification (NCBI taxonomy): domain Eukaryota; kingdom Metazoa; phylum Arthropoda; class Chilopoda; order Geophilomorpha; family Geophilidae; genus Pachymerium; species Pachymerium ferrugineum. Next base: position 22,122 of record JAQGAS010000473.1, on the reverse strand, counting down.
AAATATATTTTCATTTTCCTTTCATGTTTTACCTGAAACAAATTCGCCCTCTCGGTTCGTTGTCTTTTCAGTTGTGCTAATCATTTAAATTATCCAATGAAATCATCTACCACGTGATGTTCAAGATGACTTTTAAGAAAAGAGTATTTTCTAAACTTTTCTCAATCATTTATTCAGCCTCGCATTTTTTTTAACCAAATAAGTAGCAAAAATTACACAAAAACCTACACTGCAGGACTGGTGAGAGTGGAACAGATGACAAACACCAAATTTTGTTTTTTTTTAAAATGGCATTTGAATATTTGAATGAAAAACTCGAGTGCTCTTCATCACAAACCAAAGTTAAAGAGTTGGCATACAAAAGATTTGTTGTCTACACCGAGCAAATGGGAAAAAACACTAAAAAAACAAAACTGGACCTTGCCCTCTTCTAAAAACTATTATATATTTATATATGTATAGATTTCATATTTTATATAATATATACTTTATTTATTTACATTACATTGTATATTTACATACAGTCCCAACTGAGAAAAAAAATCACTTCAAAAGAAACATGTTTTTTTTTTCTTTCCAAATTTAACATCCAGTGCTATCACAAAAATTTCAAACTTATTAAATTTTGAGACATTAATTCACGTGCAGCAAATAGAAAATGCTACAAACCAATTGTAAAGATATTAAAAAAAAATTCTAATTTGAAAACAAATTCCCCACCCACACATTTTTACAAAACTATATTCTTAGAATAATACAAAGTCAGTTATTGAGCAAAAAACAAACACCTTTTAAGAAAAAGAAAACATTTGCTTACTGTAGACAACAATCTACAATTTGCTTCTTTTTTTTTGTCAAGAAAAAATCAGTGGGCCAAAAAAAAAAAAAAGCGAAGAAAACCGGATGTAGAATTGTGTGATATGCCTATTTTAATTTTACGAACACTGTACTAGCAGCACGATAGCAAATCGGCTTTAGTTAAAAGGTTTTCAAAATAGAAATTAAATTTTTAGGGTATTGTATACGGAATTTTTCACTTCATCTTTAAGTATGCACAACACACTCAGGTCTTGAAAATTTAAAAAATAAAAGAATTATTACATTTTTAATAAAGCAATTTTTTTTTCTAAAAATTTAAAGCAGAAACTAAAATGTAGTTTAAGATTTCTAATTTTTCATCTGGTAAAAGTTTGGCACAATCAGATATGCAAAATATTGCAATTTGACTAGCTGGAAACATCTCAAACTTCATTTCACTTCCCTTTAAATAAAAATTAAAAAAAAATTCATGATACTTCAAATTTAACAAATCAAAAAAAAATTTAAAAAATATGTTCGTAAATTGACATGTCAAAACAGATTTGATTGGTACATTTTCCCCCAATTAATGTCCCCTACACTTTGGTCTGTTATGAGTTCAGCACCCCCCACCAATTTTTCTCAGTAAAAAGCAGCAGCTAGTAAATTGCCATCTGGAAATACAAATAACATCATCACACGTTTATTTTTTTTTATTTATTTTGTAAACTACGCTTCTTCAGAGTTGGATTTCTTTTTTTTTTCTTCTTGGTAATCAGAACTATGGGTGACAAGGCCTAATAAACAACTTGATCATTTTTGTCTCAGCAGTTAAGGCATACTGGCAGAGGAACCACAGAATTTTTTTTTTTAAACTTCTTCTTGATACAGTAAAATCACTGATTCTTGAAACTGTAGATTCGTAGCCCAGTACTTCAATTAACTGGATTTTTTTTCTTTCACTAAACAAGAAATGCTTTTTTTTCACATTCTCACAAATCACACTCTCACCAAAAATCACATTATTAAGTTCATCTTTGCACCTTTCACTTCAAGGTTTTTTTTTTAAATATCCACTATCATTCCTAAATTCCTTAGTTTTTTTTTAAAACGATGCAAACTTAACAATATTTCACCATTACAACAGTGTTTTTTTGTTTTTAGTTATCCACTTCTATACGTCAGCGGTATTCACAGAGAGAGAAAGAAAAAAAAAAAAATCTTCCGAGATTTTTTTTTTTTAAATTGTATGTTTGTGGTGTTTTGTTTTTTTTTTTTTTTTGGTTATTCAAATCCCATTCCTAAAGACGGAAAAAAAAGAAAGCACTACTATGATAGTGTTATGGTTGTATTCATATTAGCCGAACTTGAGGGCGTCTGACGGCCATGTTTCGCACTCGGCGGTTTTAAATATTCGTCACTTGCTAAAGTCAAAACATCCACACGATCTTCTTTTCGGTATTGTAGACATCGGCGGATAAAAAACTGGAAAATGAAATTTGAGTTTTACGTGTAATTGAAATTTTAAAAAATATCAACGCTTTGTTCGCTCAGAAATTGCTTAATGTGGCGTCACGCAACATGGCGCCCAACTTTTTCTCGCTTCAACATTTTCAGTGCAAGTATTTTTCCATCTACTTCATCTAGTTTGAAAAAACACAATATAACTTCTTGCATTCGTCAAAAGGAACTTATCCTGTTAAGTTTTTGAAATGGGACCATGTAGAATGGAAATAACAAAAGGATTTTAGTCATCTACTGAATCGGACCCAAAACATTATGGGAATTGCTTTGAGACTTGTAACTTTTGTTTTTGATTGTTACTTGTCACCTCAAGCGTTGCAATACGAATCTACTAATATTTTTTCCTCCTCTTTATTTACAAGATTTCAATTTAAATTTCCCAAAATTCGTGAGTGAACAAAGCAATAATCGAAATTTATTATCTATTTACCTTGGCTTCATTACTAACTGCTGGTTTTGGAGGGAATTCCACTTCGGTAGCTTTCAAAATTATATTTTCCTCTAATATGGTCGCCTGAGACTGGTTGTGGCCAAACGGCTGAAGATTTTTATATTTTTAAAATTATTCAATTTTAAAAAACTCTCTAAATATAAATGTACTTGCCTTTTTACCATATAGACATTGATAAAATATGACACCAACACTCCAAACATCAACCTTGGAAGATATTTTGGGTGGTGTTTTACCAACGACAAAACATTCTGGTGGTAGATACCTAAACACAACAATTCAGAAATCAATAATTTAAAAAAAAATAAATAACAAAATTTTCCCCAAATAATAATTTATCCACGTGTACGCAATTTATTTTTAAAGCACTAAATGGGCACAAGTGCAATTGAGAAAGGCTAAAAAACCATTTCGCCTTTAATTTCCTCCTATTTTAACCTTGAGAAAAATGATGACGCAAGCTCATGTCAGTGTAATGAACAGTTGAAGCAAACTATTGTTCCTTCCAACTGCCTTGAAATAGTTTCTTTTTTCCTTTACTCCCTTCAGGAAAACGTTAAATATTTTAAGTAAAATTTTCCAAAGAATCAAATGAATGCAAACATTTTAAACTCGTAAAATCGACGCACCAGTTTTTTTTTTCATTCTAAAAGTGTTACAAGAATTGTTATCGTAACCCCCACCTACACATAAGCTACAATAAACCAGATTTTTATCATTTTCTTTGTTAATTTCAAAATAATGTGTTTACCAATAGGTTCCTGCTCCTTGCGAAGTCAAGTCCATTCCATGATCTGGATTATAATTTTCTTCATCCATAATTTTACTTAAGCCGAAATCTGTAATTTTAATTTCACCGCACGCACTGCCACTACTTAACAGGATATTGCCTATTACAAAAAAAAAAAAATTAGTAAATCAAATATGAAATCGCATTTACATTTCCCTGTCTCCGAAAAGTGTCCCAAATTTAATTCCTAAACTAAGAAAAAAAAAAACTGATGACCTAATTCCAAAAAAAAAATTCATTTCTTAATTTCAAATGTTTATTTGCCTAATAGGCAGATTATGTAGTCGAGTTATACCTCTTAAAAGATAACTTGAAAAGCAATTAACTTTCTCAGATGCGCAGAAGAATTAACTGATACATTTGTTTACTGCGCATCTTGTTGTAAAGTTTACCAGCTGTTAAGTTCCCGCTATTCACTAATAATATTAAGTTAGCGCAACTTTGATCAAAATTAAATCCCTAGGTAGACGACATAACTGCAGGGTAAATTCCCTACTACGTACACAGTTTACACGTAGACCATCTTAGAATGGAGTTTAACTAGTTTAGGAAAGTGACTTTTGGAACACTTTTTCTTTCATATATATCAATTTTACCAGGCTTTAAGTCGTAATGTATCACAGGAGGTTTGATCTCGTTCAGATATTTGAGAGCGCTAACCACTTGCATCACAATTGAACGAGCTTCACGTTCTGGTATGGATTTGTGCTGCTTGAGGTAGAAATCGAGATCGTGACCATCGCAATATTCCAAGACCGTGCAAAACCTACAAATACAAAAACAACAAAAGTATGCAGCTTTCCAAGCACACTTCAGCCATACATTTAAAGCCACTAGACAAACATCTTTCTCTTTTCAAATTAAATAAATACATGCGTCTCATATTTCCCCCCACCCTAATTTTTCTTCCAAATTAAGCTAATAGTGGGCATCATTCTACGCTTAAAAAACGACAATTAGGTGGCATTATTTGCAATCTAATTTGTTTTAGTACACATTTTTGCATCAAACAAACAAGTCAGCAGATATATATGTATTCGTTAAACTCATAAGAGCCTATTCACAAGTCAATATTTAATCCCAATTGACTTGTGAATTTTGACTGCATTTTTTTTTTTTACTTTTCGTCGCTAAATTTATTTGTAATTACATACTGTGAGAGGCCACCAGATTGTGTCCACTTGCTGCGCTGTGGCAGTCTACATTATAAGAAATTGTTCAACATTACTGAATGCGCTCAGCTTAAACGTGTCATTGATAAAATTAAATAAAAAAATTATTATGTTATAAAAAATAATAAAAAAGTAAACCAAATAATGTAAGAAATAAAAAAGGGGATTCAAAGTTAGAAACTTAAATCATACAAGAGGAGCTATTGAGAATTTCATGCATTAATATTTTTTTTAAATTCTAAGATGCAGCGAAGATTTTTTTTCTTTAAAAAAATTAAAAAGAAGCTTCTCCTCAAAAAAAAAAAAAAAAAAAAAAAAAAAAAAAAAAGAATTAATAACGAAAGTTAAAAAATGTTAAACACTTTAAAGAAGTCGAACTACGACTTACGAATTTGCATCGATTTCGAAAACATCGAACAGTTTTACGACTCGAGGATGATCGAGTGATTTGTGAATGTTGTACTCTCGAAGAGCGTGTCTATATCAGATAAAAAAATATTTTATAAAAATATTAAAAGTGAACAAAACTTGATACTTACTTAATATAATTGGCTTTCTTGTCATCTTTCCAATCTTTATTTAACTGATGAATTTTACAAGCCACGTACCTTTGCTCTTTTAAATCAAAGGCCTGCAACGATTTGTCACATTTAAAACAAAAAAAAAAAATTAACACAAAATGAGTGTCTACTTACTTTGTGAACTTCACTAAATCCACCTTTGCCTAATAGTGTTAGTAACAAATACCTATCGTTTAAAACTGGGTGATTATTAAACCTGAAACGAGTATTGTAAAATTGTCTTAATATAGAGTTTCAAAAAAAATAATAAAAATAAAATTAATATTATCAAACGTGTCAACCTTCTGTACCTAGACTGGTCCTCGTTGTGAATACGTTTAAGCTCTCGAATGTGCAAATTGCGTTCTCGTTCTAATTTCTCCATCTCAAGTTGAACGTCGGCGTCTTCTTTTTTCAACGCATTTTGCCGTAATTTTAAAATCTCATCCATTTCGTAATATTCTTGCCAGTTAAGACTAAAACAAAAGTGTATTGTTATAAACATTTTATAATTTAAAGGATTAAAAAGTTGAATTACTCTCTGGAAGCGTCTGCTGGCTTGGCAAATTCAGTTCCATTTGGCAAGTTGACCCCTGAGCTGCCGTTTCCTTTTTTATGCAGGGATGGATTCGACGGTTTTCTTTTTCCTAGTAATTTTCTTTGCCTATCGATTTCTTCTCTTCCAGCTGTTAATTCCTCTTGTTTCCTGGAAACGTTAGACATTTAAGTAAACAAAAAACATTCATTCATTTCAACTTACTTCAATAACTCGGCAAACGCATAACCGTCAACCCAATTTTCGACAAAACTAGCACCTTGCCGTTGAGTTACAAACTGGCCTAACCTCAACCTATTTTGCATACACTTTTGCCTACTTTGTTTCTTTTCCATAGAGGACTATGTTTGGAAAAAAAATAAAAATAAAACCGGAATTTATTATCAAATTATTAGATTATTAGATGAATTTACCTTTTCTATTAATAATTTTTTCACTACTTCTATACATTTCTGCATGTTATCTTTATGTTGTTCTATGAGTTTTTGTTGAGCTTGAATTTGCCGTTTTAATTCTTCATTCCCCTGTAGAGAGAGCAAATTTATAGTAATAAACATTCAAAAATTAGGTGTAAATAATACTTACTCTCTGTAATTCATCTATCCTGTTGTCCCTCATTTCTAAATCTGACGCAGATTTTGTTTCTAATTCTCTAATTGACTGAATTGTGACATCCGTCTAAGTAAAATAATTTTTTTTTAAAACATTTTAAAGAGTGTAAACAACTCGACTTGTTAATTGCGCTCACTTGAACTGCTCGGTGCGTCACGGGCACTTGAGGCCGAGGAGGCTGCATAAGACCATAATCGATGGTGGGAAGGCCCGTAGGAGGCGATCCCAGGATAGTCTGCGCAGAAAACTGCTCATTTTAAAATCAAAACCCAACTCAAGTTAAAAAGTATTAAAACTTATAAAAAGTTATTTTAACTTACTGGTCCGTATCCTTGCGGTGACGGCGATTTATTCCCACCTATTCGAACAGGACTATTTGGTTGATGCTTAAAATAATCGTTAATTTTCCTAGCACTCTCCGCACGGCTTCCCTTAGCTAAAATAAACAAAAAAAAAAAACAATGTACAAAATGACGCCACTGCAAGTAAAAAAGTGGACAGGCTAAAGGAGATTCCGTACAATTATTAACCACACAACTATGTCCCGCATCTAATTTTGCTGCACCCTAAAGCTCCGCATTGGCATCCCAAAAAGTGATATTTTTTAAGCAACAAAGTTTATGACTAATCAAATTACCAACTCAGATAGGTGTTGAGTTTGCCTGCAGTTACAACACATTTTTCTTTCATGATTACAACTTCTTCGGAACTGTGCACAACTTTTATACACGTTTTGTATAAAACTCTTTCTTCCTTGCAATGACTTAAGCAATGAAAATATCACTCTTCGTGACGTCTCAATATAAAAAAGATCTCCAAACATTCTAGTTGAGAGTAATGTTAAAAAAAAGTTTCACAAATTGTTCCATAACTTTCATATTATAGCTGTGCTACTGTTTCAATGAACTGAAGAATAGACTAGAAGTAGCATTAATCGCATATTGTTGCAACTGCTACTACATAACGATTTAACAGTGCATTGTCGCAGGCGGATTAGCAATAACGTTAAAGAAATATTGCCAACACTTGCATCATCTCTATTAAATTAGTGTGTCACAATACCCAACTGGTGTATGGTAAATGCAGCTATTGCCCAATTTAAAAATTGGTATTTTATAATAATAAAAAAATGTTTTCAGTCATTTTCATTGTCAAAGCATTAAATCCGTGCCAAAAAAATTACTTGGAACAAACCCTATAAGCACCGTTCAGCCTTCGTGACGTAAAACAATACTAGACTTAAGTCACCTTAACTGAATAAGAACAATTATAGGCAATTGCTACCGTCACAGTGTTCATTCTTGTAAGGCGGTATTGGGCAATGCGTCACTTTCTTATCAGAGTGATTTGTACAGATTCTCTATTAAAATTCCTTACCCATATTACCCCCAACGTCATCTTTCCGCTTTCTTTTTCGTTCAGAACCAGGTGCAGTCCTATGAGGTGTTTTTTCAGGAGTCTAATTAAAACAAAAAATTTCTTGTAGATACAATAATTTCAGCTTCTTAATTAGTCCTTGTATAAATACACAAGACATGTTTAAGAAGAAATCTTAACTACATATCTCACTTCAATTTCTTTATCGCTGGACGAGCCAAAACTTGTGTTACTAATATTGGAATCTTGACTATGGCTATGACTGCCACCGCCCACTTGATTAGGCCCCATAGTCATTATCGTCTGTTGATTCGTCATCTGCTAAAATAAAAAAATTCATCTTAATCGAACTCTTCAAATAATTTAACAAAGAACTAGTTACCCGATTGCCGAGAAAACGAGCTTCTAATAATTCTTGCTTCCGAGGATCTAAAGTTTGCAAATTTTCCATCTTGGGTGTGGGCCCTGCAAAAAAAAAACAAAAAAAAAAAAACGTTTTAATAAACCCAGAAAAATAATTCAACACATCATAAAAATACATTTCAAACATGAAACTGTATATCAAAACAAGAGTAGCCATCACTGGATTTTACTTGACCAAATTAAAAAGAAAAAAGAAAATCTCCACCACATGTAAAAACGCCACAACCAAAATGGCCACTTAAACCCTTCCGGTTTGACATGTAAACCAAGGGACAATTTAAAAAAAAAATTTATTATTTCCAGCAATGGCTGCTTGTTGGGAATGAAAAATACTTACACAGGTGACTGCTGGGTGGACCTCGGGCCATCATTTCCATGCAGGCACCTGGTGGGATGTAGGGGGGAAACAGGATGGCTACCTGAACACCTCTGTCTCTCTCTCTCACTCACTTAGCCCACCACCATTAGAATTCTGCTTGCACCATCAATTGGCAGCACCGTAGTAGTGGATAAAGAAGTGGCCACTGCAATTACCAAACCGATATAAAATATTTCGTAAATAAACAACTGGGTGTTGTCCTCTCGCTAAATTTCATTTCAAGGACCCGCAACACCATCTTGAAACTAATCGCAGATTTCGCTAAAGCGTCGTTACATTTTTACTATTATTAAAATGGCCTCATCCTACCTTTGCTATCGTTCAATTTTATTACAATTTTTGAAGAATACCAAATCTCTAGTCAACGACATTTTATTATCAACTTGTCTAGCAACAGACTAATAAATATGTGCTAGGGTTGGGGGGGTAGACAACAAAAGACGGGCACATACCTTGGTCATAGTGACGGTTGTGACACCATTTAAGGGCAGAACCCAGAGACAAAAAAGGGTTGCAACCAACCAATAAAAACCATCAACTGCCCCCGATGTATACTTCTGTATCTCCCACCATTCCTTCCTCACTGTCATCACTCACAAGGGCATCCACTTGGCCTTTGCATTGCTAATAAACAACTGGACTAAAAATGGCCGACTCAACTGACTAAACATTTTTCCGCCCGGTCTTATCTGTGGATTAAGGGATATTTTTTTAAAAAAAAAATAAGATGAAAAATAAGCGAATCGCTCAGTCAGTGTATTGAGTAGGTAGCAACACGTCACGGAGAGACGACAAATGGATCCTCATGACTACTACACCCAATCAACACGCATCGGAAAGTGGCGGCATCTGGTGAGTGGGTGAGGTAATTACTACCTCATCGCGTGTCGCGGGGCTCACCATAGGATTATTCAACCAATCATTAAGTGTAAAGCTTCGGAATCCCAATGAATAAATAAAAATTTCACTGAATTTAATAAAAATTTACAACTTTTCTTTTTTGAAAATAACGAATCATGGGTAAATCGACATCTGTTATCTCAATTTTTGATAAGATCAGAAATCCCTGTTGAATATTTGGTGCAAATTTTATTCTCTTCCCTCACCACCGCTTGGAATGTTTCTAATTTTAAAACTGCTACTGTCTAAAACTTTGCTCAAAACCCTTTTGAACTAATATATTTTTTCACTCTTTTACACAACTAAACATACAAACAACTTGCTTAATGTAATTATATACAAGCCTGCAGCATCCAGGAAGAAGTAATAAACCAATGCACATTATTTTCTACATTTAGACCGGTCGCATTATCATCTAGAAACTCTTCCTTGACTCTACGGAATGCCGTGTCAAACATTTCCCTTTTTCTAATTCCAAGAGATTGATGGGAAAATAAAAATTTTTGTTTTAAGAGTTTAGTTAAGTAAAGGTAAGTATATACAAATTGTATAAAATGTTTGGAGAGAGAAAGGAAATTATTACTTGTTAAGAACTCGAAATAACTGACCTTGACAGAACCAAGTGGTGTGTAAACCTTATTAAACGTTATAACCACAACATTTCAAACCTACTTACTACACCCTCGATAATGGTTAATTCCCGTGTTTGAACAAAGGGGCGAAAAGCTAGATTATGGTATACCCTAATTTTGATGACCTTTATAGTTTTAATGTTATGGTATATCACATTTTATTTATTCAACTAGAAAAAAAAATGATAACTGGGCCGATATGTGCCTAAACGATTTTCGACATGAAAAACGTTGGCCTGGATTTGACCTTTGTCTGGTTGCATGGATAAAAATGGTGGATGGTGAAGGGTGGCGGGGAGATGTGTGAGTGTGTGTGTGTGTTTATTAGAGTGACTGGCTGTGTGGGGTTGGTTACAAAGCTGCGTGCAAAACAGATCGAGCGATCAGTCGCTTCAGGCGGCCGTTTTGAAGGCAACGATAGAGCCTCCTTCCTACTCATGCCAACCAACCAAGAGCCAAGCGTCCTTCCCCATACCACATCACCTGCTCGAGGACACCAAACCATCAACAAATGCCCGACGCCATTTTGCCCAAATTTGGCCGCCATTTTTACACAACTCATTTCACACATTTTTTTAAAACTCTGTCAAACTATTTTCTTAATTTTCAATTTCAAATACTTAAAATAAAATCGCAATTCCCGATTCTCACCCCTCAAACCTAAACTTAAAACCAACTTATCGATCTCTTTACAAAATAAAAATATCATTTTCTTAACTGGCATTATAAACTAACACGATTTATCATGCTGAACTTGACTCGTAATGATTTTTCTCCTTCCGTCAGACCTGTCATCACCGCTGTCTAATAACGTCACGCTCCGTCCCATGACCGCGGCTTCTATGAGATCCCTTGACGTCATTACAACCAATCTAATATTCCCAGCTAACCCCGACCGCGACCACTCACGTCACACCCTATCAAATTATCCCGACATCGAGGGTCAAATCAGGTGTTAGGGCGTGACGTCATCACAACATCATTTGGGCACGCCACGTTTGACGTCATCCGTCGATACTAGCAGTCATGTAAACACGGCTTAATCGCTATAAACTTCATATTTACCTACACTGAAGTCACTTCGAAATGGGGATAAAAATGAATGACGGGATCAATCATTAATTACGTAATCGTGTTGCTAAGCGAACAAACAAAAAAAGTTAACAAACCGAAATGTCACACGACTTGATGCCAAATCTCGTTATTTCTCATCATTCTAGACATGTCCAATCCACAAATCGTCTCGAATAAATAAATTTAAATAAAATATAAAAACTCACCGTACAAAAAATGGACGGCCATCATTATAAACCTTTACAAAAGTTGTCTCTTTTTAAGCCTAAAGGTTTTAAAAGAGAGAGAGAAAAAAAAATTTTTTTCCTTCCTCACACTCGTCGGTCCACAAAAATACTAGATGCAGCTCAAGGGGGCTGTGCTGTGGCTTGAAATGCAATTTTCAAAGAGGGACAGTTTATAGACCGATCGTGTCTGGTGTGCTATTCTACTCGTCTTTTCTTATTAACCAAACAGTTCTACATAACGACACTGATCATGCAAACACGATACTAACATTTTATTATTTCCTTACCCAACTTTTTTCACTTGTTACTTTTTTTTTTGAGGCAAAATCTTACATTTCGGAATTAAAATGTTTTTTTATTTTTAATAAATGATTTAATTTGTATTTATTTTTTCCTTTTCCGTTTTTTTTCTTGTTATTAATTCCTCCATATTTGGATGGGAAGTTATAAAATGAGATTCGTTGTTTGTTAAAATTGCATAGAGAGAAACGGAAAATTTTGTAGGTGGAGAATTTTTATTTCTTTTGGTGGGTTTTGGTGGTCACAGTTTGGAATCTCAACGTGGTACATACAGGAAAAGGATCAATACTGCAGTTAGAATGACTGACACAATTTGCAATCTCTAGCTGCTGCTCACACAACCAGATCGACTTGTTTTGTGCTTTCACTTTAGGCTCATTTTGGCGTAAATTTAACTTGCTACCGTTCAAAATTAAATACCGCAGCGATAAAATTCCCTACACAAATTCATATCTTGATTAGAACACATTCTCATTCTTTTATATCGATTTGTATTATTTTTAACTCCGTTTTTTTTTTGTTTTTCTTTTTAGTAATTCCCTGTTTGGTACTCACAGCCTTCCGTTTATTTCAATAAATGTTTACTTGCAATTTTTATTCAGAATTTAATTTAATTTGGGGGTGTAATATTCCCTTAAAAGTATTTCTGTACTCCCTTAAATTAAGTAATTCTACCCCTCGTTTTGTATTAAGTATATTAAAAGAAATCAGGGTGTGTAGTGATGAAAAATAATGAATGTAATCACGGCCTTCGTAATAACATTTTCAGTGCATGTTGCGCCTGATTGCCACTAGGTGTCACTACCGTTCAGAGAAATTTGCACTCATCCATGTTTGGGGAGGAAGAATTCCTCTCCTCTTCTAAATCTTTTAACAAAACAGGAATGAAAATTCGACGAATCATTAAGCTCATTTCAAAATCAATGTCCTACGTCTGTGGAAATTAACTTTTCAAGTAAAAGTTTTAAGGAGGAGTGCGTGACTTAATCGTTAGGGTTAATCCGCTCTTATTATTTTTTTTCTTTCAATATCTAGAGCCGGAATTTACCGTTTTACTGAGTTTCTTTGAGAGTAAATAAAAAGATTTTTCTACTTTTAGTACAAGAAATTTAAATTCTTCTTTCTCTCTAATCTATCAACTTGTTGATTACGAGAGGAAAAGTTTTCTCAATTTATTTTTTGTCCTTTTCAGACCCAAACACTGTTGCGTATGAAACGGTAGACTCGTGACGTCATACCAACTAAAATACTTCTAAAATTACTTGGCCAAATTTCAAAGAAATGATCAAACAAAACAAGACATTTAAAACCGACAAAAATAAAAAAAAAACGAATTGACATCACAAACTATAAAAACTTAAAAACAAAATCTAAAAAAATTGAAATGATAAAATAATTTCCTGACCAATTAAAAAATTCTTTTCATCCTTTAAAATTAAAAAAAAAAAGAAAATACTAATTGGGGGTGAGCAAAACTAGCAGTAAAACTCTGCCAAATAAAAATAATTTCTAACGGGGCTTTTATAATATGTGAAGAAGTGGTGGGAGGTTAATTTCATGTTCGACGACAAATCCAAATGGCCAAATTAGGGATTTACTACTGCATATTTTATAGTCAACCAGGGTCCAAAACTTGACCACTCTTTCAGCCCGATATTTTTTTGTCGTGCTCGATCGGATCAATATTTGATGGTTATAGATTAAATAAATAAATGAAAAATGAAGTTTACCTTGTGTAATGAGTGGAGTAGGACTAGAAAAAGGCGCAAGATGAAGTGCAGGTCCTAGCGAAGTGCTCCAAGATGGCGCGGAGCCGCCAGAGTGGAACATGCTTTACCCACTTTGGATGCCAATTCCACCTCTACAATCCAATTTGCACACGTATGGTTGAGTACGTCTGATAGACAAAACATGGATCTATCACGGAAATGGTTGGTTGTGGTGGTTATCCGAGTTGGGTGCGTGTTAAACGGCGCTGGGCATTGCAACAGTTTAGAAAGTGTAAAGTAGGGTTTGTTGTCACACCAAGTAGTGTGACGTCAGGGCGCAGACACCTTTGACTAATAGCGCGCTTAGTTTACATTTAATTAATTTATTTCGCTGTCTTATCGTTGTGTTTCATTTTCTTAGTGATTGATGGATGATTGTTTTTTTTTTTCGGGGATATTTTAAAAAAATATTGGAAATATTTGCGGGTTATGTATTGGATCGGTGTATTTTGTGTGATTTTATTTTCTCTTTTCTATTTGACCCGTCACTCGACCTGTGGTCGCGCATCATTCGGGTACAGCAGCATCACGTCACACCTCCCGAATCTCGTGAGACGGAATGGTAAATGTGGCGCAGTCGGTTTTGCTGTATTATTTGTGAAATCCGTTTTAATCTTTGAGTTAGGGATGCCATCCGAGTACGAATAGGTGGAAATATGGGAATATTTAATTTGTTGAGTGGTATTTTTGAATAAATTCCATTTTTTACTTGTTTTCAAGTCCGTTTTCAGTTTTTTATTGGAAGATGAAATAGTTTTTCCTTTTGTGTAGGTATCTTGCGTATCTCTCACAGAAAAACTTTTCTCTAAAAAGTATACTTTTTTTTCATAAAAATTTTCAGAAAGGTCTCGTATTAGTGATTTTATTTGGTTAATGGAATATTAGATATATTTTAAAAACTTAAGTTACATACTTTCAAGTATTTAATTTTTCATATTGTATCATAGTATTTATGTTGTATCATGAATTTTTTTAATAAATTATCAACTTTTTGAAACCAAATAAATTTAATCCTTTACATAAAAGTTGAAATCTTTTAAATGATTCTAGGTTTGCTTCTTGTTCTGTTATGAGTCTTACATCTTGCATAACAGATATGTATAAGACTTTCAGTAAAATGTTAAGAATCATTGCCACAACAGAGAGGTCGAATTCTCAGCTGGTTTTGCAGCACCTGTTTTGAAATCACCGATAATATTGCGACAAGCGACAATGGGGCAAACAACTTCTAAAATAAATATAAAAAACCGAATATAAAAAATAGAAATTCCGTACGAAATCATTACTTCAGTTTATAAAAAGGTTATTTCATTCGTTGTAATGGAATAATGGACATCATAAGATGAAAATAAACACCTGTTTCGCATCAACGACGCCATTTTTCACAGGAAATAGAAATGTAATTTCCGCTTTGGCATCTACGGTAGCCTTTAGACGACAACTTGAATGGCACACAAAATATTAATTAAATAATGTAAAACTAATTGTGTTTGCCGTCATTCATTCATTGCAGAATACGTTAATTGCATTTCTTTAGAGACCCTAAAAATTTCTGTTAGAAGTGTCGTTGATTGTTACTCATTAAACAGACCTCCTCCCCCAAAACTGTTCCAAAAATACATCAAGCAATAAAACAGACTAAACCTTCTTTGTAGTTTTTATACAGATCCAAGTGTTGTAAACAGAAAGCAATAAAGTAATAATAGTGGTGAAAGAGTCTTGCTTTTTTTCTCTTTCCTTAGTCTTGGTGGAGAAGCAAAAATTGAATTTAAGCTACAAGTCCTTAAAATTTGTAGTGTTTTCTTGATTTCAAATAAGTAGTCATTCAATAAAGAAAACCCAAATTGTGCTACATTTAATTTTTAATGGAATGTAAACATTCAATTTATGCAAATAAATTATCAATGAGAGTAATTACAATTTGAAATTATCTTATGCAACAACACCTGACATAAACATTTGTGACATCAACATCATTCTTTTAAAAAATAAATTTCATATTTTAAATTGTACACCAAAAAACGACATATATTAACAGTTCATTATCCCACTACTAAATTCTTTCACCTAAGTATTAAAGCCAAATACTATAAAAAATAAAAAATATATTTGAAAAATAATTCTTAAATTTATTTTAAATTATAATAATTATATAACCTAGCATTTCACAGCACAACAACTACCATAACATCAAGTTGCAAAATGTAATCAAAATTATTAAAATAATTCAAACTCAATGATAGTAGAAATCAAGTTGTTGGTTGTGTAGGAGTAGTGCTATTCGCAGGTGAACCAGATAAAGTATAAAACCATGATGAGACTGCAGTTTTGGCTTGATTTAAAGCTCCCCCTAGAGAAAGAAAAATTTCAAACAACTTAATATTTATTTTTACTACTTTACAACTCGCTCATTTTTACCAACAACTTTCCCTGTTTGCGCAACTGCTCGCCCAGTATTTCCTATAGCTTGATTAATCCTCCTACCACGTTCCGAACTTTGCATGGTGCTAGAAACAAAAGTAATCATTATTTTAAACTTTCATCCTGCTATTTAAACTTACTGAGAAATTCGCAATTTCATATCAGCTACACTAAGTTGTCCTTGGAAAGGGTGACTAAATATAAACAAATTTTTTAATCATCTTGTATTGACATTTTTTACAACGAAATTTTACCCGCTTGATATATCTTTAAAGATTGGGTAATCGTTATTTCGCCAGGTTTTGTAATTATGAGTTAATTTCCAAGCGTCGACAAAATTAACATTAAAAGCTTCGATTTCTTTATTCCCACCTGAGTAAACAAATCAATTTATAATATTGGATAAATAAAATTGGAGTTAGAAATTTTACTCTCTAATAAAGACGTCTTTAAAAGACAGACTAGATAATATTTGAACTGAGCTCTGAGCCATTCGTCTCCTCCTTCCCATCCTGAAATTAATAAAATATTTAAAACATCAAATTATTTTTAAGTTAAGCGACAAATGAACCTGTGCCATCTAAAAACACATCTGAATTTTCTTCCGATGCATTCTTGACTAAATAATCAGCAAATCTCAAATCTTCCGTTGTTAAATGAAGTTGTTTTCGCAATTCTAAATCAGAGATTTCAATTTTCCCTTCATCAAACTGCAAAATACCAAAACTGTAATAAAAATTGTACAAATAGAATATTTCATTACATCAATAATGACATCAGATAAATATTGTTTTTGCTTAAACAAAACGTTTGTAGCCCCAACCAAGAATGACTTTACTTTCTGATCTGATAAAAGATCCAAATATGGGAGTGATAAATAAGGATGACAAAGTCTGCCCTGAGATTTAAAAAAAAAAATTCAATTATTTGTTATAACAAACAATTTTATAGTCTTACATCACGAAAGATACTCAATGGGAAACCATATTCTTCATTCTTCACGTTAATAACAACCGACGGTGGCGTTATAATTTTTTCGACATTCACTTCTTGTTCATCTATTTCGATCTCTTCGGTTGATTTATTCCTCATCGCTTCTAGTAATTTCCCATCACTAATCGACGACGATAAATTTCTCGCCACCTCCAAATCGGGTGATGTGGCCGAGTTTCGTGATGTCCAGTAGGAAGAAATGGCGCCTGTAATTTTCCCTTTAATATTCGCCATTCGGAACGGTATCTCATTGGAACCATCTCTAGAGTCATTGCCGAGCGATTCATCACTCGCGTCTTGCGAAAGATCGTTATCCGAATCTTTATTATGAAATTCCAATTTCGATTTCATCAAATCGACTTTCTCTCGTGTGTCACCATCGAGCAGATCTTCAATTTCACATATTAATTGGTTTTCATCATTTGTTACAACATCGGGTAAACATGTCTTTAATGCGTTTTCTATTTTATCAGGAAATTGTCTCTGAATGACGTCAGTTTTATTAATATTCGCTGGTTCGGGACTTTCGTTTTTATTGCTGTAATAGGTAAATGTTAAGTTTTGTAGATTCATTTTATTTTTTAATCATTTTATTGTACGTATGTTCAGGCGTAGCTGCATCCAGGTCATTTTTCAACTCAGATCCTGGAGAAAATTTATTTTTGTAACTGTCAGATGTCGACACCGAAAATCCTTCACTGTCACCTCCTTGAGGTAAAATGTCCGGAGAGTTTAAAGGTGAAGCAGTATTGGCTGCTTCATGCAATCCGTATTGAATAACCCCTAAGTAAACAGAAAATATTTGTATATTCGAGTGTAAATTGAAATTTTAATGTAATTTTACCAGGAAAAATTGATAATAAAGAAAGAATATTTGAACATAGATTTTTGACAGGGGTGTTAAATATTAAAACCTGGAATTACAAACAATTAATGGTACCACAATAATTTTATCAAAATGACGTCACCTCATTACCTTTTTTTCTAACATTATTAATTTAAATAGTAATAGTATCTTATGCTTAAATTGCACGACGAGTTCGCGTATTGGCATACCTACAAATTAACATTCAAAATGAACTTTTGGTATTCTCAAAATCAAATAAAAACAAACCTAAAAATACTTGTTGAGTAATGACTAGATCAGGTGTTAAACATGCATTTAAACTACGAAATGTTTCTTCTAGTAGAGCTACTTTAGTGAAATCTCTTTCATCAAAATAAGCGTGTGTTATTAATTCCAATTTTGCTTGGATTATTCCAAATAGTGGCAACGTGCTGATCACACAAACGCTTTTTTGGACAGTTCCTCTTGTTATATCTGCACTCCGATTCAATAAATTCTATAAAAACATATAGAAATTTCATTTTCATAAATTTTTATTTGTAAAATTTCAAAATATTTACATCAGCGTCCATTTGACGGTAACATGATATGCAAAACACTGTTTTTCCTGTAACATCTCTCGATGGCATTAAGAAATATACAGTATCTATTTAAATAAATCAACATTTTTGTTATTATATAATATATACATAAAAACATATTTTATACTTCACCTTCATCGTAATTGTGCGATCCATCCGGCAGAGCTAGTGTGGGTAAATGTTTCCATTCTTCTGGGCAGTCGTGGCTATCAACTTTATCGATTAAAGGCGGATAAGAATATTCTACCTACGATTATGTTTGTAAAATAAATATTTTTTTTTCTACATACTAATGGCTGGTTAATGATTTTTTTTACTACCTGACAACCTTTCTTGTGATGAAAACCTATAACAACAACATGAAGAATTGGTCCGTTCGGGTTATTGGTTTGTTCCACGGGATCTTCCATGTTTAGTTACGGTTTACATTAGTCATATGATATAGAAAGTACTAGGTTATACGTTCAATTGATATCATAACAGCGTCAGTTGCGGCCATATTGAAACGATTTTTCCAGGAAAAGCAAGTACTCGTTTTACGGTGGCCTGTTTGGTACCACTCAATTTGTAACATTTTAATTAGTATGGACATGTAAATAAATATAAACCTTTTGAAATTTATTTTATCTTCACATTAGTCGTTCCATAAAATAAGGTAGCTTGTAAGGGAACTAAAAAATTCTGGAGATTTAAATAATAGAAAAATCAATGTTACGAGTAATGACAAACCGCTTTTATTACAGTTAAAAGATTCCTCACATAGAAAAAATGTATAAAATATTCATCCTAATAAATTAATCGTTTGAAACTAAGAAAAGTAAATTCAACAAAAAAATTAAAGCAATAACATCATTTTACATTGCTCTACAATTTACCAGTTACAATATTTCATTTGAATGAAAATTAACTCCTCTAAGACTGGGGATACTTTTTTCAAAAGTGTGCAATAACATTTCATTATCAATTATGTTGCTTCTAAAGCAGAAACTATTTTAACTGTTATGAAGTCTTAAATGGAATGACATTAATTCAAATCCGGTCATAAACAGAGGTTTGATATGTACACAAAAAACATACATTATTTTTTTTTTATATAAACGGTTCTGCAGATAAAGAAATATGTATATGTATAATTCAGTTAAAGGTCGATTGATTTATGGAACTCAAAAAAGTTAGTTTCTACATAATTTAAACTTAAAAATTAAAAAGAATTAAATTATGCTTCGCTTTCTGCTGCCAATCCTTCTTCTTCCAAAATCGGTACAATTAAATTATCTTTTGACATGAGACTATATTTAGTCACGTACACGGTAAAACGTCGACACAGATGAGTTTCATTCTGAAATAAACAAAAACAAATTATTTAACAAATTCTGACATTTGTGTGTTTACAATTTTATCAACCTCAAATTCATCAAATAAAGTACGATGGTGAAAGTAAGCGTGCGAGAATATCCGGTAGATTCGTCTACAAACAGAGCCTAACTTGGCGACTGAAGAATCTTTGATGCTTACTCTATGGTAAAATAAATTTACAAATTACTACTAATTTAAATTAAAATGTGAACTGTTTAAATTTCATATTTTGAATCCAGAAAACAAGGTAGGGATCTCACCAAACTTGATACATCTTGTACATTAGTTCACTAATTTTGAGTACCAAATTTTGAGTTTACCCCGCATTTCCTGCATTCTAACTGAATTTTAACCTGCTTGGAAAATATTTATTGCTGTTCAACAGACAAGCAGCCCCGTCCAAAGTATGTCTAGTGTAATCCATGGCTGGACATTCCTTGGGTGTTTTATGTGCAGCACATAGAAAAATCCACTGTTCTGTAGCAGTCATTTGGGTACAAGTTTCAGGTTGACATTCGCCCTATAAATTATATGAAGATTAAT
The DNA here is from genome assembly GCA_034686365.1 of Pachymerium ferrugineum. NCBI lineage: Eukaryota > Metazoa > Arthropoda > Chilopoda > Geophilomorpha > Geophilidae > Pachymerium > Pachymerium ferrugineum. The sequence continues at coordinate 1,837 of JAQGAS010000473.1, read as the reverse complement.
TTTTTTTTCATCAATTCCAATCCTTACCATATTCATTACTTGTAATTTTACGGCTAGTCCATTCAGTTCTAAACAAAATTGCCTAGAAAACATACAAAAATTTATTATAATTTTTCTTTAATCATTTTTTTCTTAATTAATATACCGTAAATGTTCGTATTTCCATACACCTTCGTCTTGACCGTCAGGAGCTGTGAGAATTTCTTCCACGTTTGCAACATCTTTCCTAATCGTTTGCTGAATGTACTACAAAACGAATCCATTTATTTGACTTTTCTTATTTAAAAAAAAAAGGATTTAACCTGCTGAACAGCTAAAGTACTGTCCATTTCTTCAAACGCTTCATCCGGCCAGTTGTAGAAATCCTAAGTGAAGAAAAATTGTCGTTTTATTAAGTTTTGTACAATTAAAATGAAAAGTGTTTGCGTACGCAATAGATGTAATTGACGGGTCAATAATAGTGGAGACAATATAAAAAGGGTGGTTGGAATGAAAATTTAGGAGTATATGTTTACATACTCTGGATTTGGTTCCCGGACGATTTCTCCTTAAAACTGTAGCACCATCAGCCATCTTCATGGTTGCAGTGAGAAAAAAAAATTTTCAGCGGAAGTGAATGGCTGCACTTCCGCTACGTACTGCCATCTGTTGGTAAAATGCTTTTAATAAAGTTTTGTGAGGGGAGGTTTTGATTTTGTGAGGGGAAAGAAGCCAGCCAATCAATTTAGGTAATGAACAATAAAGTTACTAAGCAACATCATTCTGTGACCCGCATTGTTAATAAGAATTGAAGCTAAAAAGTATTTGTGAGTTGTCGGGTTACTATAAAAGGAGGAACAGGAACGGCGGGGAGGAATGGAGGAACGGAAAGGAGGAACGGAATGGAAGAACAGATTAAATTTTTTTTTTAATAATTTAAATCTTTTAAAATTAAAATCTTTCATAAATTAAATTTGTTTAACAAAATGTAAACATGTGCAAAGTTTTCTGGTTTTATAAATTTCCACATAAATGAATAAAATTACAAATTAGGAACAAACCTAGAGAGTTGTAACTTTTTTTAAAAAAGAGGGCATATTAAACTGTGTTCCCTAAAAGTTTCATGACTCCCCTTATTATAGTTTATAAGATATCGATTTTTTTTATATTTTAAAATTCCATATATACAAAAAGCTATACGTATAGCCTTTGATATAGCCTTTTGTATAGCCCATTGTATAGCCTTTTGTATAGCCTTCTGTATAGCTTTTTGTATAGCCATTTGTATAGCCTTTGTATACCCTAATTATGTATAGCCTTTGTATACCCTAATTGTTTATAGCCTTTGAATAGCCTTTGTATACCCTAATTGTGTATAGCCTTTGTATAGCCTTTGTATAGCCTTTGTATACCCTAATTGTTTATAGCCTTTGAATAGCCTTTGTATACCCTAATTGTGTATAGCCTTTGTATAGCCTTTGTATAGCCTTTGTATACCCTAATTGTGTATAGCCTTTGTATAACCTTTGTATACCCTAATTGTGTATAGCCTTTGTATACCCTAAATGTGTATAGCCTTAAAAGGCTATATAAAAAGCTGTACAAAAGGCTATACAAAAAGTTATATGTATAGCCTTTTGTAGAGCCTTTTCTGTAGCCTTTTGTATAGTTTTTTATATAGCCTTTTGTAAAGGGGCTATGTTTTAGCAAAAGGCTGTACAAAAGGCTATATAAAAAGCTATATAAAAGGCTGTACAAAAGGCTATATAAAAGGCTATATTAAAGGCTGTACAAAAGGCTATACAAAAAGTTATATGTATAGCCTTTTGTAGAGCCTTTTGTATAGCCTTTTGTATAG